>CM049381.1:9420059-9572559 GCA_026937815.1 Etheostoma perlongum
GCACTGACCAAGACTGGTGTTAACATTCATATGGAAGTCAGAAACGAATCACACAAACTAAAGGGCAGATTACAGAATGTGGATTGCACAACAATTGTTTAAATTTGCCACTAGGGGGCGCTACAAGTACAAAAAGTTTATATCTCATGAACGGTTCATCCGATTGTTGAGGTTATAATATAGCACTACCGTTGAGGCCACGCCTACAGTGGGTTATTGATTCATCAAAGTAGGCGTGGCCTATGGGACCCTGGTTTGGATTCACCACTTACAATATGAGCAAACTTCAAATTAAAGCATAGATGTACAATTCTTCATAGACTTCACATACCAAAAAAAAGACAAACATGGACCACTAGGTGGCACTATAATGACATTATTAGAAAACCTTACATCCACGTGTTCCTTGAATTGAGCTGAATCAGATAATATAGGCCACGCCCATTTCTGCAAAAAGGTTTTTTGCAATATCGCGCAATGCACTAAACCTACTTTTTCTATCTCCTCCTAGGCTGTGCAACCTATTGGCACGGAACTTGGTACGTAACATCTACAGATGGAAAGTTATAAAAAGAATTTAGCTAAGTTAAACTATTTACCACAGACTGGTTGTTGGAAAGGTAGCTAGCCTAACTATTCCCTATGTCATCAATGCGCCACTTGTTCAAAAAGTACCTTCTCTTCTTCTTTACTTTGCCCTCAACAGCTACCGCTGACTCCGCGGCGGGCCTCTTCACACTGGGGATATGTCACCACATTTATTTTTACCTTAATTTTCCTTTTGTCTGTACCTCAGCTCAACTACATGTTGTCACGAACTAGCGCTGAAAACCACTCAACAAAAGTCTGGAGTTTACGGAAATATGCGTGATAAAAGCCCCAGCTGTAAACGGTTTCATTTCCCATAAGTTCTCACAATAAAAGCCTTCCATTGTTTTGGTATTTTAATGTTTTTATTATGAAGGAAAGGAAAATCCGGGAAATGTTGGGGGTTCATTAGCAGCAACGTAACGCAACTCCACTGTGCATTGTTGTTACTTAGCAACAGCACTCTTTGACAGAAGCACAGAACTTGGTACGTAACATCTACAGATATAAAGTTATCAAAAGAATTTGTTAAACTCTGCACCACAGACTTCACAATATGAACTTAGTAAAATTTCCTTTGTCTTTCTTTGGGTTCTGCTTTTACGTTCTGCATCTTTTGCGCGTTCCGCGGGTCATCAGGGGTGGCGTGGGAATCGCGCCGTGGTGGCTTGGACCCCGGTCATAACTGCTTGCAGTTCTCATTAACATCTGTTATCTCTATAAACCCCAAGGTAGAAAAAGCCAAGCTGTGGCTTTACGGATAGTTATCGCAACAAGTGAATGTTGATTTTGCACTTTGGCGTTTGTACGGAATAAACAACAAGAAAAAAGGGGTTGATTAGTGAGCTTTAGAGGTGCTGGTTAGCAGATTGTGTTAGCTTTGTTCAGGCCCACTTCCTCACAAAATTAATCTGAGGGGCTCAAACAAGTTTGAATACATAGTTTCATTAATTTTTCAGACTTTTTTCATAAAATAATGGAGAGTTTTTCCTCTTTGGGCCTAAAAAAAGCCAAGGTGAAACCATCGAGTAGCCCTACTTGAAAATAACAGTGGGAGATATGAGAAGCTGTATCCTCAAAACTATATACAAATGTCGATCACTAGGGCTGCACAATTAATCAAATTTTGACGATCACGACAAATTTGCGTGATCGAGCGATTATTTTTTTTAAAGCGTCATTTCATAGAACGCTCCGGGTTTTTTGCATAGCCCATCTACCGCTCCGTAAACCACTGTCTGCTCATGAGCCAGTCAGTTGTTCCCTGCACCCTGTGCAGCTTAGTTTCTAGATGTAGACAGTAACAGAGGACAGAGTAACGGGAAGAAAACCCAACAGATAGCAGTCTGTCATACGTCGGTCTCAACGTTTACCAGTTTACCAGTAAATGCAACATTTTGTCCCGTCTGTTGTTTTTCAGACAACAGCAATGACCAGTGCTCAGAGGCGGACTTACCATTAGGCAAAGGTCGGCAATTGCCTTAGGCCCCAAGCTACCAAGGGCCCCCTAAAACGCCTCATAAAGTTATGGTTACGATTTGTTGTCTTACTTTTCACCAATTAATTATATCTTGATACGCTAAAGTGCTATCCGATTGTTAAATTCATGATGAGAAACTCCCCCCTGTCCCCACTACATTGGACTATTCCATTATCCTACTGTGCATCTGTGTGTGTGTTTGTAAACAAACGGCTCAGCATGCTGTAAGCTGGAGGCTACAGACGGTTGAAAAAGGAAGCGAAGCTACCGAAGTGGTTCTGAAAAAAGGAAGAAGCGGGAAGAAAGCAGAAAGTTTTAAGCAAAACTTCCAAAGGTAACAACCTTTTTCACGACAGCTACTGACAACACTAAAATGAATGTTACTAAAGAGCAGCAAGAAGCCGGTGTTTTGGTTTAACTGGTTTTTGAGTAACTGGTGATATGTGTTGCAGGCGGGGCTGCACTGCTGCAGTAAACAGTTCCGATCCATTTGCCTCTTTTTCCCATTCATGTGTCGGGGTCTTGTGAAACATTACGATAGGAACAGGTTGCTGGGACAGTAGTTTTGGACCCGATCAGACAGACATGAACAAATGAGCCGTTTTCATTACGAAAATATCAGTCATTGTCTGGCGAGTGTAACGTTGCGTCTCTACCACGGTCTCTGTACTGTAAACCACGGACACAGATTTTTTAGATTATTTAGTGACATTCACGTTTAAATTAATAGTAAAACTGTGCCCAACCTATTATGAATAACAAAAAAGCTAACAACAAAGACACAAGCACAAGCCTGATATTTCACCTTTCCACACCTGCACTAGCTAGCCTAATATCCAAATGGCTATACAATGGGAGTTTGACAGTCGTAACTCGTGTCCAAATGTGATGAATGAGTAGTAATCTGTAGTTTGGATTACCATAACAATGATGCACGTCCTTAGAATTAAATATAAAACCCAATCAACGGGATCGAAGAGACACAAGTTAATCTGGCATGAGTCGTTGCCACTGCTATCTCCACAAGCATTACATGTGTGAACACCTCAAAAAGTATGTTTCACTTCTCTCTGTATGAAAGCATCTCAAATCAACTTGAAGTCAGATTAATAAAGGAATGATAGGCTACAAATATAACAGTGATAACGGAAAACTTTTGGAAAACACTGCGTTTGTAGTAGCCAGTTGTGAGCAGGCATCGACACAGCCACCCATGTTGTCAGTCTTCGTTCTTGCAACGGCATCACAAGTTAATTCAAATCTGTTTATACTTCAAAACAGCCTGTAAATGAAACATAAACTATATGAGGTTTTACACTCAGCTGAACGCAGCTTGGAGACAGCTGTCTGCTGTGGCAAAGTATGATCCCCTCAGATTAATTTGAGAGGCTATACTGTACAGCTATAGGCAATTCAAATAGAAATGTATTATATTTCTGTAGGCTACATAGATGTGTTAAGTTAAAAGCTACTGGCTCAACACAACAACATTATTTAATATTAATTATGCCAACTCATTCATCCAGATAAGACAAGTGCATATTGCACCGTGGGTCGGAGAGAAACATATTTGAATTGTTCTGGATGTCTGGCACATATTGTAGAATGACAAATAAAGTTGACTTGACTTGAAGTGGCAGCAGTTTGATCCAGTGTGGGTTCAATAAAGTCAATCTTATGTTATTAAATGTCTGAATATCTGCAATATAATTGTTAGGAAACACAATTTCAGATATACAATCCAATTGTTAATAGTTATCTTAATTTCAGATATTCATAATGAAGAAAAGAAAATCATTCCAGATATACGTGTAATTTGACGTAACTATGCCTAGAAAAAATTTACACAAAGTCGAAGTCTGATTCCAAATCCCTCTTTAATTTTGTTGACAGATTTGAGTCAATGGGTTTTACAGAGGGAGTTTAATTTTAGATGTATCCTTTTATCACTGCATTAATCAGAATATGGTGTCAACAGCCATAAAATAATCAATTTTCGCCACGTTTTTAGGTATAAAATGTTACATAAAGTAGGCTATGAATGACATCTGAAAAAACCCTTCTGTACAAGTGTTCAGAAGTGTAACTGGAAAGCTGTGTACTGCAGTTGAGTTTTCTGACTGAGGAAAACCCCATTTCAATAAAATGGCCTTTACCAAATTCCACACATTTAGCAAGACCTTACATGTAGCTACAGTGTTGTTTTAACGGTGAAATGTTTACTAATGTAAATATCACAAGTCAATCTTGGTGTCTCCGTGGTTTGCAAGTGACACACTCGCCAGACAACGGGTGATATTTCGAAACGACAACGGCTAATGTTTGCATGTCTGTCGGGACCACATGCTCAGCAACTCGTTTCTATAGTCAAGTTTCACAAGACACCGACAAATTAATGTGAAAAGAAGCGAAGCGATCAGCACATAGACAGTTAAAGAAGATCTGCATGTTTATTTCCTGGTTAGTTGAGAATGGGTCCTGAAAGAACACGCCTACACCACATCTGCCTCTATCACCAGTTAACTCAAAAACCAGTTAAACCAAAACACCGGCCACACAGCGGCACTTCCACACTTCTGTCATTTGTCTATAGTTTTAATTGTTATTAACACAGCTGTATATTGTTAAATATGAGGGGCAAACCTGTATTTGTACCAGTGTTTCCGCTGGTAAAGAACACAGAAGGAGTTCTTGAATGCAACTAACTTCAGTTGGTAGAGTAACAGCGTGTGAGACGGAGCTGCTGGACCTGGGCCAGAGATGTGACACATGGCCAGAATATCATAGTTCATAAAAATGCAGCGCAGTGACAAACATTTCATACACACGTTTGACCCGTGCTGGACCCATTTATAATGAGTCAGCTGTCTCTCTGTGAGTAGCGTCCATCACACTCCCTCTCGCAGTTATAAATAGCCTATGTGACAATAAAATTAGTTTTGGTTAAAATCAACAAATAATCGTGAAAATAATCGTGATCAGAATTTAGATCAAAATAATCGTGATTATCATTTTGGCCATAATGGTGCAGCCCTATCTATTACTCACATTTGTTCCAACAAACCAGCTGTTGTTGCTCTAGGCTATGTTTTATTATAGAGTGAGAGTTGCATCAATCCTCACTTAACCCTCATTAAGAAAGAGAATACAGTGACTCCTATTTTCCACCGTTGTGGGTATGTGCCGTGGGCCACGTGAGCAATCACGGCCATTTAATGCTTAATATCCCACCAGTGCGTTCCTGAAGCGTCTCTCCGCTCCATTTAAGGTACGCACCAGGTCTATTTTTTTACACGAGCCGCTGGCCGTTAAGACAGCCATTGCAGGAAGTGAAACAGCGAGTGCATCCAGTCAATTTACCAAAAGACACCCCCATACCCAGAACAAAACCTTGTTGCAATCTGAACCCAGCACAGTTGAAAACCGAGGTGATTGCCTTTCCCAAAAGTTCAAACTATTCCTTTTTAAGATAACTTTTTAATTATCAGGTTGAAAAACAGAGGCATTGAGTTCATGATTTGGCTTTTTGATGAGCATTTTGGATTATGGCACAATCATGTTGCAACAGTACTCGCAGCAGGTGTTGATTTAATTCTGGGTTCAGTTTTTTTTTTCAGAACATGGTTTTGTGATGTTAATCAGTCATCCTGATCCAATAACAGTGCATCTATGTCCATCAGTGAGCTGTTTGCTCTTTGATAACGCGGCTGTGTTTGGCCATTCTTCACACTGTTCCCTCTCTGCATGAAACAGCTCTGGGGTTCTTATGACTCACGTACCTATTGTAGAGTTCTGACATTGAATACTTGGCATCGTGTGGACATTGTTAGCCGCTTCATGATGTTTTCACAACTCTCATTAAACTGGCAGACCTTTTTTAAAGCACATACACTTGACATCCAGCATGGTATGTTGACAGTACACTTACCTCTTACTGCCTTTTTTCAGCTTTGTGATACTTTTGCTCATCTTGTACATACTGTATGTAGGCATGGGTATCGAGAACCGGTACTAAACGGGTTCTGGTTCCAGACTGGTCTGTATCGACATATCTAAAAGCTCCGGGACAAACAATACTGTTGTTTTTTTAATGAGGAGTTAGTCCGAGACAAAAAACAGAATCAGAAGAAAAGTGGACATTGGATAGAGCTGCAAAGATCAATCAATAATTTGTTAACTATTAAATTATTAAAAGTATTAAACTGCCATGCGTTTTGATATAGCCATTATCAGTTTTAAATCATTTTTCTAATGAATTTTTTTTTTCTATTCTCTGATTCAAGCTTCTTAAATGTGAATATTTTCTTTACTGTGTCTTTACTCATCTGTAAACTAAATATTTCTGAGTTGTGGACAAAACAAGACAGGTGAGTGTTACCTTGGGCTTTGGGAAGCACTGATCAACGTTTTATAACTATTTTTTTTATTGTTATAGACCAGAGGTCTTCAACAACTCAGGTTTCCAGTAGCTCGCCAATAGATTGACAAACTGAGACACAAAATGACTATGATATTAAAAGTGAGGTAGCTAATTTTGTGGGCCAGATAAGTGGTGTTGTCTTCTTGGACCCTGATGGGAATATTTCAGTGTATGTAGCTAACTATGGGGGCTAAAAGAAGTGTAAAATAGTCATGTACCTTGATGAAACCGCTCCCTGACGTAAAGTGAAGACTTCTCATAAGCTTTGGACAATTTTATACATGTACAAACAGTAGCTTCATTCAGCTTAAGTTATGTAAATAAATGTAAGTGAATCAAAAAAAATAACCAACAGATTAATTGGCAATGAAAATAATTGTTAGTTGCAGCCCTAATATTGGATTCATGAAGTAGACAAACATATCACACTAAGTAAATGCTAATGTTGCTATGTGTTAGCTGGAAGAGCAACATTTTTCTTTATTCACATGTTAACCAAAATGGCCAGCTTTTGAGTTTGAGCCATTGGCAGCCACACTGAATCAAAGGTAGATGCATTATCCTGAGTAACTCTCACAGTATTTTTAGATGAATGTCCAAGCATAGAACATTGTTGTAGTTCTCATGGTCTGACCTTTTGCCAGACAGAACCTTGAGATTTGATATATCTGCAAAAACGCTGATTATGTTCAGTGGGTGCATTCACTGTACTGTGCGTACTGTTAAAAAGAAAAAGCTCACATTAGTGATTGGTTTATAAAGTGCCGAGAACTCAACAAACCCACTCCCTCCACACATTTACTAGAGCCATGCTGTAAAAAGAGTACCCATTGTTCTGATCTGGCGCTGAACATTGGCCTTAGAAGAAGAAAATGATTGTGTGCGACAGAATCTGTATAATCATTTCAATTGCCTGGGAAACAATGCTGCATCGTCTGTCCTTTTAACCATAAAGCCACAAGGGCTTGAATGAACACCTTGAATCGTTGCATAATTATCTTCACATCTGACATCTTCAAGCAATATTTAGCATAGATATGAGCCTCTCCTTTCTTCTTTCATCTTGAGTTACATATTCAAATGCAGCCTTTTCCACTTTTCAGCACCACAGTTGTAAGCAGATCCATGTGCTTGCTCTGAGACCGTTGGTATGCATGATGGTATTGAGGGCGTGAAAGCAATGACACGAAAACTTTGGCGTCTGGGTTGTTGTCTGCGCTCAGACCAGGGGTGGAATGTAACAAAGTACATTTACTCCAATACTGTTCTTAAGTACAAATATTGAGATACTGTACTTGAGTCTTTTCTTTTCATGCCAGTTTCTACTTCTACTCTGCTACATTTCAGAGAGAAATATTGTACTTTTAACTCCACTACATTCACCTGACAGCTTTAGTTACTAGTTACTTTACCAATTAAGATTCTTGCACACAAAACACATGTAGTTTATAAAACACAATGTTTGTTTTAAAACAAATTAAAACTACCCAACAATATAAGTCCAGCTGAAATTATTAAACAAATAACTGTTTGGATTGTCTCCAGTTTATGAAATGTGAAGCTTTTTCTTTACTTTTAATACTAAAGTACATTTTCCTGTTGGTTCGGGCATCTTGTAAGGATGCCTCCTGGGCGCCTCCCTAGGGAGGTGTTCCAGGCACGTCCAGCTGGGAGGAGGCCTCGGGGAAGACCCAGGACTAGGTGGAGAGATTATATCTCCAACCTGGCCTGGGAACGCCTCGGGATCCCCCAGTCGGAGCTGGTTGATGTGGCTCGGGAAAGGGAAGTTTGGGGTCCCTTTCTGGAGCTGCTGCCCCCGCGACCCGATACCGGATAAGCGGATGAAGATGGATGGATGGATGGATGGATTTTCCTGTTGATACTTACACTACCGGTCAAAAGTTTGGGGTCACTTATACATTTCCATACCACTCCATTATAGACAGAATACCTGCTAATTTGGGTGGGGGGGGCTGATCTTTAATGCAATATCTACATTGCCCATTATCAGCAACCATTCATCCAATGTTCCAAAGGCTCATTCTGTGTACTAATCTATCATTTAAAAATAAAAAACTAGAAAAACATTGGAGAACCATTTTACTATTATGTAAGCACATAATGTAATCTGAAAACGGCTGCCCTGGTTAAAAAAACAATGCAACTGATCTCAGCTGGTATTCTGTCTACAATGGAGTGCAATGGGAATTTCTATGTGACCCCAAACTTTTACTTAAAGTGTCTATAATGAACTTTCAGTTTGTGTTGAGACTAGCGGCCGCTTTGGAAAAAGCGGTAGTGTTTTTACCACACCTGCTGTCGTAAAGGTATTGTCTTTCCGGTGCTGTATTGCCCACTGTATATTTCTTATATATATTTAGTTAGCGTTACCAGGAGGTCATATATATCATATTTTGCTCAGACAGAAAATCATTCATTTACAATAAGAGGATACGTTACAGATGCATCGTTGCATTTCAAGTGTTGCATACGGTAACTTAGCCTGCTTTGGATGTCTCGGGAGTTAAACCGGGTCTCACCGTCACTGGGTCACGAGCCGAAGCATTAAGAGTTTGTTATAGCAACCAACGTAATAATAACTTAGATTTATATAGTATTTCATGAAAGACGTTTTACACAAGTAATGTTACGGAGGACAAGGGAAAGAAAATAGTAAGCCAACAAAAACACGGACTAAAAGGAATTAAACGTCCTCACTAAATGAAAGGGGGTCGCCATTTAATGTCAGCTACTGACGTACAACCACATTGCACATTTATTTTATGAATAAAATAGACATATTACATACCTGAGGGCCAATTCAGGGACGTTTTTGATTAATTTACAATCCCGTAATTGTCTCCATCTGTTGAAAGCCCGACCGAGCTGTGACTCACATTATCGCCTGTTGTCTTTCCCTTTTCCTTTTAACTTTAAGTTGTTCTTTGTTTAATTTCCATATGTTCTGTGATGGCCTTGCCTCAGTATTGGCCATAACTACAACAGATAACTTCCAAAAAATCCATTAAAATCCTGTTAGGCCTACATAAAGAAATGTCCTGCTTCCTTTTACCTGGCTCCACTGGCGTACACTAACACTGGCTTTTCCGGTGTTAAAAAGAAATCTGTGACCCATCACAATGTGTTACTGTAGCGTCGTCTACCTGCCGTAAATCATTCTGTGACTTTGCAGGAAAAATCTAACTCAGGCAGATGCCTTACTATAAATTATATAAAACTAGCGTTCTCGTTTGCTGTTACAGGTCATTTATGATCATTTTATGAAAACATTAACAAATTAAAAGTTACGTATAGTCACTTTAAGTAACTTTTTCAATGCAGGACTTTTCAGTTTGGTGTTAGTACTTTTTCTTTACGTACAGGATCTTAATACTTCGTCCACCACTGCTCAGACCTCCCTCTTGGCGAGATCAACGGCTGAGATGGTGAACTCCAATTCCGACACATGGGAGAGATTATCTAAATGTACATCTGATCCTGTGGGAAATGTCCCATAGCTATATCGGTCTCGTTGATTGAGAGAGGAAGCGCTTAGTCAGAAAAGGGGCCACGTTTCCACGGCACTCTTAAAAGCTTCTCCTCCTGTTTTTTGTATTTCACATGCCCAGCATCTACTGAAGACAGCTATGGAGTTTTTCTTTACAATTTCCTGTTTTCCCAGACCCTCTTCTGTCCACTCTATTCAATCATCAGCTCTCATTGTGCTCCCAAAATGACAGAAAACAGTTGGAGACCAAGCTGGCTGCAAACTGAACCATTCCTTCCTCCCTGTCCAAGGCAAGACTTCCTTGTCAGGATCACTCACTTTTTTTTTTGCCAGTCAAATAAAGAGATTATATAGAAATAAAGCTTTTAACAGATAATTTGTTAATATACATGAAAGGAACTACATTACGTATTGTTGTAATAAAACAAAGTAAAAAAGACATTGACAAAACCAGAGAGAGGTTATAAATAGTTTTGCATCTGATTTTAAAAGCAAACACATGTATGCGCAGGCATTGCAGCTGGATGCAGGGTATCATCTTGCTCACACCTGCACACCTCGAGCTGTTTCCCAACAAGCATGTTTGATGTCACAGTAACTTAAGCTTAGCTGATAAAGACACAGACCTGGCTGGGACACTTGCTGCACGTGCTGTGTGTGTAAAGCGAAACTGGGGTACACACTAGTACACCTCCCGATACAATATCATCACGATACTTATGCCACGATACAATATTATTGCACTTTGAAACATATTGCAATATTCTGCAATATATTGCAATTTATAACCTTTTTTCCAACGTGTAATTTTTCCCAATTTCAAATGACGTCCCCAAAAGGAAAATTTGCCAATATACAGGATTTTTCATCTAAAAAGATTAATTTCTCTTTTTGTTTGTATAACTTCAATTTTATTGCTGCAAAATGGGATTGTCAAGCAGACAAACTGACCAACACATATATAATAAAAGATCCATACTTAGCGCCTTTGTATCGAGACAGTATTGCCACTGAAAATATTGCGATATTATGCTTTTTTGACTTTTTTTCCCCACCTCTAGTACACACGTCACGTTCATGTCCTTTCTATTTGTTTCCAACCATAGGTTGGCAATGACATTGAGCAAAACTAACAGTGGGATATTCATAAAAATATCTCATATTATAAGGGTTGGTGAACATTCTCACATCATCACATTTTAACCAATTGATCCTTATTTGTTTTTTTATACTTGTAAAAAAGTCATTATTTGACATCTTTCAGCTGCTTCATGTTTTAGAGACATGTGTTGTAGTCATGCTGGGCCTTGGTTAGAAGTTGGCTTCCATCATTAACCCATGCTCCGGCTGAACTTGCCAAAATATTATTCCCATTTCATTCATTCACCAGCTGTAGACCTCAGGTACTGGACAGTTTCCCAGCTACTGAACAGCTCAGTGTGAGGGCTGTCACTAGCATTTTACAACCTAACCGATGAGATTGATAGTTGGGAGTTTTAGTCAAGTTTAACTTTAAAACATAATACTACCAACACTTGATTAGAATATCTTGGATTTATTTATTTTGATTGTAACCATGATATCGGAGCAGAACATTTTACAGCTACAAAAATAAAATGAACAATGAATGTGATTATGACATTGTTTGCAAAATGCCTCAAACTTTGTTAGGCAATTCTGTACTGTAGTGTATGGTTACTTATCATCGTATCAGCAATAAGCTAATATCCCCCGTTTACTTGTCCAGCTCTATTATTTTTTATCCCAAATTAGAGCTTGGGAAAAATGTAATATTGGATACAATATGTTGAAATGGAAGTTTGTCAGTGTTCTGGTGCCAAAGGCTGTGTTGTACTGTAGGGGGTTGGTAACAGAGCCCTTCCAGTAAACTAGGCTAATGTTGCTCTCTTTGCTAAATTGAGAATGAAAGTAAAACGATCTATTCCACAATGTAGTTTAGGATTGTGCTGTGTCCAAATAAACCCAACATAATTATGACAGTACAAACTTGTTGGTAACCAATTTTTGCCCCATTCGGGTTACAAAAAAAATCTTTCTTAGATCTTCGCAAAGGAACTAGGTATGAATTCTTTTGGAGGTGCAGCCTTCTCTGGAAATACGAGTGGCATTATGCTATATTTCTATATAAATCTGTATGAACTGTGCTTGGAACATGGCCTTGAACCAAACGTTCCCTGTGCTCGACTGCACTAGTTCCTGTGCTGTGTCTTTCCTTGTTCATACAGTGAACTCAAGACCTTAACTCCGTAACCAGTTTTGTGTTTGGCATTCATAGACCGATAACAGAATCAAGCAAACATTACAGTGAAACAGTAAAGTTAAAATTGTTTCCATCTCACCAGATGTTGCTTAACCCTTGTGCTGTCCTCCCAGGTCAAAAACTGACAAAAATTTGAAATTTTTTTTTTTGTTTGTTTTTGTTTTCACTAACACCACCTTACTAGTTTTACAAAACTTTTTGGAATCCATGGTCAATAACCCTCATTTATACAGCAGTATACCTAATATTTGAGTTAAAAAGCAGAAATTATGAATTATTTTGACTAATGGTTAAGATCAGAGGAATGAAAGTGATCAATTGTACTTGCAAAGAGCGTTGTATTGAATTCAATCCATTTTTTGTGGTAATTTGGTGAAAAGGAAACCCATATTTTCAGATATAGACATTTTTTAAATGGGTCAAATTTGACCCGAGGACAACATGAGGGTTCATGCATCAGGGAGCAGGATCAGTGGAGGTTGCTTTAGCTTTTAGTAAAAGGAATATTTTTGCTACTTAACAAAATATGTCTTTAAAACGCTTTTAAGGACAACAATACAATATTTACTGAAATCACAAAGTCTGCCATGATATGCCTGGAAACGATGCGCACAATCACAATCAGTTACATTTATTTATATTTACCAAAAGCAGCTAAAATATGATTTGATGATTAAAATACTAAACTATTCCAGACATGTAGATTAAAAACAAACTACTCTTTTTAATAAAAAAAGAATAAACAGAATGTGGGAATTTCAAAATAAAGGTGCATATTAAAGACAACAATATTTATTGGTATTTTCACTTTGCATGGATTACATTGTTTTCAAAATGTTACTATTAAATTATTTACCATTACCTATTCTATCGTATTTATTATTTCATGTATATCGTATCTTATTATTTCATGTGTATTCTGTGTGTGTGTGCTGTGTCGCTAATATTTTGCTGCTGTAACACTGTCATATCCCATTTTTGGGATCAATAAAGATCCATCTACTGTATCGGATTGGATTGTTGAGGATTGAATCCTTTGTGTACTACCACCGTAAAAGAAGAAAAAGAATCTGTACTTGTCAAACTCCTTCAAGAATTAGCGTCACTTTATGTGCCATATACAGTAAATGTACTGGAATACATCTTGGTGCGATTGGTGAGAAGTAAAACTGGCAACACGAACAATAATAACAGAGATACGAGGCAAAACCAGCACACGGTTCTCATATTGATTGTTGTTGCCTCTGCATTCAGGAACTTAATCAGTTCTCAAGTCTATTCCCTTCTCTAGTTAAGCCTGTATCCTGCTATAGAATAGGGCAGTAATGATGTTACAGACTCTCACCAGCCTAATGAACATCCGAATGCCACGGAGTGGAACTTGGAGAATGGGGCGCCAAACATCCTGTGAGGGCAGATGGATGTGTACAGGACAGTACGTCACATCTCTGCTGGGACGGCGGGAGTTGCTAAGTACAGGCTGAGCCCTGACACTGGGCGAGAAGACAACAGCTGTTACGTATAGACTGTTTTTCCAGTTATCTTTGTGCATGCTTGCGGATGTAATAGGTGATGTCAGCGCTTGTGCAAAGTGTACATGACTAACCACTTCTGCAAAACACTCTAAGGTACTACAGATATTAGTGGACCACCCACAGTTCGCACTGCTTTGTGGTTGGATGAAGTTGACCCAAACCGATGACTAATTGAGTGTTGTGCCTCTGTAGAAGGCACTCTCTTAGCTTTTAGCCTAAATTAGCAACGTTTTTATGAAGTGTGGGATTTCTTTTAGGAGTCATTTTCAGATTGCTGTTTTTTGGTTGATGATTCATTTATCTGTTCATTCTTTTCTTTGCTGCTGATATACTGTATGCATTCTGCTTCAGCGTTAACAGTATATACAACCTGAGATATTCAAACAGTCTTTGACTTCAGCTTACTGTAGAAAACAATTGTCAATCACAAAATGGAAGATGAGACTCGTTCCCAAAGACTTTCAAATTGATCTGAAGCTTCTTCTCATGTTTTTGGTTCGGTTGGTTGGTTTGTTTGTTTGTCTGTCAGCAGGATTACGGAAAACTACTGGCCTGATTTTATTGAACCATGTTGGGTGTGTGTAGCATAGGCCAAGGAAGAACCCATTACATTAAGGACCGGATTCAAATCACGGGGTGGATAGACCAATTTAGTTTACTTTGCTAACATTGCATGTATTTTAGCATGTGCTAACTACAGTATGTCACTTGAAAATATTTTCCATAAGCTTTTGTCTTAAAAAAGACAAGTGACAAAACCTTTTTTTTATGTTAATTTTGGGCATGCAGCTTGTAGGTCTCAGTAGCTGATAGAGACCAAAGCAGACGTAAAAGTCAAGTGAATATTTAACTTTGATTTGTCTGTGAGACAGAAATAGAGCGCCAATGGGATGGCAATGGTCCTATAGCCAACTGTTTGCAAACACATTTTAGCAATTTTAAAACAAGATCATATGGCTGTCAGCTGGTTTTGGAATACTGCTGCTCCATAGTGTCCAGAAATATTTGAATGCATGTTAGACTGTAAGTACTGTACAAGTATAGTTAAGGTTGGGCTTCCTGTACTCGAACTAAATGTTGCCAGTGAACGTACTGTACGTGGATATTAAAACCATATTCTCTGGGAAATACCCATTTTTCATGTCATTTGGTTTAAATAATAGAATAGCTATGTGAAACGTAGTTTAAGAAAGATGTGTCTTTGTTTGGGCAGAAGGAATTTTAGTCTTGCCATTCTTTACCCAATCATTCATATACCCGCCTGGAGTTGATCATGCTCTTTTATTTTGGCTATTCAGTTACTAAAGTAATTTTTGTTTTGTTTCTATCATTAACATGTTTTTTATGGCAGAAGTGAACAAAATGGCATGCTGGAAATTCCAACTTGACAAATTGATTCCTTATAGATGGGAGGGGTTGGGTTTTTGTCTTCACTACCACCTTAAGGATTAGTTAAATGGTAAGCCTACTATATGACCAATAAAGTAGAAAGTGGCATGAGGAACTGATCACAATTGGCTATAAGCAATATTCTAACAGCTATTGGGAAAACATTCTGCAACGTCTGTTCTGTGTTGCCATGTGACAAGATATATCATCCTGCATCGGTCTGTTCATGTATGAAAAACAACCTTCGCCAAGAAACAGCTGGGGATCTTGGCAAAGTAGAGTGCTGTGTGTGTTTTTGTCTTTGTGTGCATGTGCATTTTTCTGTGTTTGCATCCATGTGTGACAGAGCAGCTGATCTTTTCCTGGCTGTTTCTAATTTGCACATCACCATAATGTTTTACAATCCCACTTTCAGTAAGGCCCTCCTCTCCCCGGGGTAATGCAGCTTTAACTCTAACCAGACGTGAGGAGGCGCTGGGCCAGTCCCCCTGGTGACAGAGCTGCAGGGAGACTTGTAAGAATCAACTGGGTCGAATCTCTCAGTGATGTTCTGTCTGGCAGCCCCTGAAAGTTAAAGCTGCATAAAATTGCACCATTTGAATAATGTGCAGCAATAAACGTGTATACAGTGAGGAAAATAAATATTTAAACACCCTGCTATTTTACAAGTTCTACCACTTAGAAATCATGGAGGGGTCTGACATTTTTATCGTAAGACACTAGAGACAAAATTGAACACCTCCACAAGGCTGGAAAGGGCTACGGGGAAATTGCCAAGCAGCTTGGTGAAAAAAGGTCCACTGTTGGAGCAATCATTAGAAAATGGAAGAAGCTAAACATGACTGTCAATCTCCCTTGGACTGGGGCTCCATGCAAAATCTCACCTCGTGGGGTCTCAATGATCCTAAGAAAGGTGAGAAATCAGCCCAGAACTACACGGGAGGAGCTGGTCAATGACCTGAAAAGAGCTGGGACCACCGTTTCCAAGGTTACTGTTGGTAATACACTAAGACGTCATGGTTTGAAATCATGCATGGCACGGAAGGTTCCCCTGCTTAAACCAGCACATGTCAAGACCCTTCTTAAGTTTGCCAATGACCATTTGGATGATCCAGAGGAGTCATGGGAGAAAGTCATGTGGTCAGATGAGACCAAAATAGAACTTTTTGGTCATAATTCCACTAACCGCATTTGGAGGAAGAAGAAGGATGATTAACATCCCAAGAACACCATCCCTAATGTGAAGCATGGGGGTGGTAGCATCATGCTTTGGGGGAGTTTTTCTGCACATGGGACAGGGCGACTGCACTGTATTAATGAGAGGATGACCGGGGCCATGTATTGCGAGATGTTGGGGAACAACCTCCTTCCCTCAGTTAGAGCATTGAAGATGGGTCGAGGCTGGGTCTTCCAACATGACAATGACCCGAAGCACACAGCCAGGATAACCAAGGAGTGGCTCTGTAAGAAGCATATCAAGGTTCTGGTGTGGCCTAGCCAGTCTCCAGACCTAAACCCAATAGAGAATCTTTGGAGGGAGCTCAAACTCAGTGTTTCTCAGCAACAGCCCAGAAACCTGATTGATCTAGAGAAGATCTGTGTGGAGGAGTGGGCCAAAATCCCTTCTGCAGTGTGTGCAAACCTGGTGAAAAACTACAGGAAACGTTTGACCTCTGGAATTGCAAACAAAGGCTACTGTACCAAATATTAACATTGATTTTCTCAGGTGTTCAAATACTTATTTTCAACTGTATCATACAAATAAATAGTTAAAAAATCATACATTGTGATTTCTGGATATTTTTTTTTAGATTATGTCTGTCACAGTGGACATGCACCTACAATGACAATTTCAGACCCCTCCATGATTTCTAAGTGGGAGAACTTGCAAAGTAGCAGGGTGTTCAAATACTTATTTTCCTCACTGTATATAGAGATTACATTTTATTACGCTAGCGTAGGGATGGGCTAATGATTGCTTGGCCTCCTGTGGCTAACAGTGCTATTAGCTACAGTGCAGACAGAGTATCAGTTAGCTCCACGGTTAGCTCACTCACCAAGGAGACCTGGTGTTTGCCAGAGAGCCTTGCTCATCACCAGTATAGATAACCGTCCTGACCGGGATGCAGGCGTCATTAAACCTGCTAATGACGCCTGCATCCCGGTCCTAACAGTGTAATCTCTGTATGAGGAGCTGTGTAAGAAGCAGTGTAATGTAGATTAAACCCGTCAGTTTTGCGAATTGTCTCGCATCACTATGTTGTGGTTCTAATTTGCAATATATTTACTACTAATAATACACATAAACTACTGATAAAGCACTGACAGAATTGTTACCAATTTATCGACCATTGAAAAATGCCTTGGCCTTCCATACCATATTTCAATACAGAAGAAGTAAATCTCATCAGCTTTAGTGAGCCAATAAGCATGCAGCATGCTTGTAACAAAGATCTAATAATGCTGCTGATTGGCTGTCTAATGTGTGGCAGGCATGCAGCACAGACACTGTGTTTCACAGAGGCGAGCTCTTGTGTGTGTTGTTACAGTAAGGTGGTAATGTATTTTTTTCTAAAGTGGATATTATCAAATTGTTATTGAAAAAAGTATAGTTCAGAACTCTCAGTACCGGTGTGTGTATCACAGTTTTTTAAAAGATACCTAGGCCTACTTGTATAAAAGTAGTAAGTTCTTTAAACTTTTGCAGTTGGGTATTTATTTTCGATGTAAAAAAGCTTTCCAAACAATCGAGGAAAGGCACATATCAGGCGGTAGAAAGCACATTGTCAACATGTCATGGTAGATTATATATGGACATTTTCAATATTAAGACTATATTATATTATATTATATATTAAGACTGGATGGTTGCAACACTTACAACATGGACAAAGACTATATGAAGTTGGCTCTTCTTCTTATTCTGGATGTTAGTAAGTTAGCATGTATACAACTAATATCATATAAAATATGCCTGGCACTGGCATGTGCTAGATGTTGTTATCCTATACAAGTGCACTTAGATGACGGCAGTTTATAGAGGCAAAACTTCCTTACAAACGGTGTCATTACAGATTTTAATAAATATAATTAATTTATTCAGCACACAAGATTATAACAAGAGACTCTGGGATTGTTTTCCTTTGAAAAACACAGACAGCCAATTCTGCACTCCGAGCTGAAGGGGAGTTGCGTTCTTGCAATATTGGACATTTTCCAACTTCATATTTTTGATTCATGCAGTTTATGTCAAAAACATAAAATGTGTTAATTTATCATCAGCAGTGTTGGACAAGTTATTTTTAAAAAAGTAATTAGTTACAGTTACTAGTTACTTCTTCCAAAAAGTAACTAGATACTCAGTTAAAAATTATAAAAGTAACTAGTTACTTCAGAAAGTAACTATTGTGTTACTTTCAAGTAAATCAAATGTGACCGCTCCCCCCCAATGGATCTTAAAATACATGTGCATAAAAAGCAAAAATAACAAATATATACAGTCTTTGTAGTGCAAATAACGTAAGTGGCCTGATGTTTGTACTTTTGCGCGTGTGTATGTGTGTGTGTGTGGGTGGGTGATAGAGTGAGGGAGAAGTGAGAAAGTGACAGCGATTAGCTTCAGAGCGAGTAGCCACTCTAGAGTCAAAGGCATATGTTTTCTGTCCACGGTGGAAAAGCCCCCCCCCCCCCCCCTTGATTTCATAACGGCATACCTGTCTCTTGTTGACTGACTCCATTGTGTTGTTCATCATGTGTCCGGGCTAATGAACACCCGCCAAGCTCTACCTCTGATTGGATTACTGTGATATTTTACTCAACCTTAGCCAATTGTCAGCACTTATGCGCTTGTCTCGTGCACGGCCCACTAACCAGGGAAGAAAAAAAGTTTTTGCCTCTCGGCTCAGAGATCTAGTTGGTGCGATTTAAAAAAAAATAAAATAAAAAAAAAATAAATAAAGTTTCAATTATAGTAACGCGCCACATTTTTTGGGCAGTAACATCATCATTGACAGAAAATAAATAATTGTGTGATTAAAAATGGCCTGCATCTTGTAAATGCTTGCCTCTGAATTTCATTTGACTAATTCCTTGTTGCAGAGTTTGTATAGCTGTTCCAAATTTAATTAGACTTGAAGTGTTGCAAATACAAGAAACAACCTAGTTCCTTTAGGCCATAAAAGACGTAATTACATTTTGTGTCTGAAGGAGATGTCATCCACTCCCTGAGGCCATGTACCTACAGAAATGCCATCCTGGGTTGAGGCTCTCCCATCCCTCCTGGCTCTTGTTGTTTGTTGAAAAGAAACTGCTTGTTACATAGTTCCCACTGAAAGCAATGCTTCCACTAGAACCTGTGAATGCTAACAACCTGTTTTTGGTTACCTTGGCTGCCAGTATGGAACTCTTGGGCTTGTGCGGTGTTACATGTATGGAAAAAAAAAATCAGACCTGCACTCAAGTTTCTGTGTCTGAAAGTTGCCGGACAACACAAATTTACAAAGCCATACTGAGAAATACAGAGAGAGTTGTGTGGAGCTGATAGTCTTAATTACCTTTGTAGCTACTCACTTGGCAATGTGAACGGACATTCATTCATTTTAAATGTTACGCACTAAAGAATTAACATTTAAATAACTTACCACTTACAACGTCTTGCTCCAGTCCATGTTGCAAAGCTGTTTTTTGGTTGTTCTGCCTGTGTTTTCAGGACTATAGGATCTGAACCGTACATGTGAAATGGTAACCGGCTGAATCTGGCTTGTTTTTGGATCACACCTGCTTGCTTGTTGTCAGGGCTCACCCTACTCTGCTTCTGACTGGCTAGTAGTCCTTACCTAAGTACTGCACATGTGGGACTCCCAACAAAGATGGAATAGAAGGGACATGTCTCACTTTGTAGCTATCAGAGCGCAACACACAATAGAGCTGCAGCAATGTATTTTTTTTATTTTTTATAATGAAACCATGTAAACCTATTCTGGTACAACCTCTTAATACAATTATGAACCTGAAAATGAGCATGATATGAGGTCTTTAAAGACCCAGATCGAAAGCCACCTTCAAACACAAACCAAGAGTTAAACTTGCTTCACTAAAAGTGGAACACAGAGCCTCTGGAGTCTGAACAAAAAGAAATGTAGCATTTGCAGACCTGTAGACCTTAGATCATTAAACATTAGCTGTAGCAGGCAGCCTTAAACCATCTAAAGCTACCCTTGCATTAGTACACTGTTTTTCAAAGCAGATCTGTACAACCTGGGGGATATGTTTCCGTTTGAATTTTGTCTCATCTGCTATGCTGCAGCCATGACATGAAATCCCTGTATCAGTACAGTATCACCTTTTTTAAAATGCAACAACTGCTGTCACTTGTGAGAATTTATGATAGGGCGCAAATGAGATGTCTCAAGAAACACACAGCGGCAGTGAGGGCATGGGGTTTCAAGTCTCAGCTGTGCTTCCATGGCTTTTGTCCGGGATGAGTAACTTTCAGAGATCCACAGGGTTTTGTTGGGCAGATTCCAACTGGCTATTGGGTCAGCTGTGTTCTTTGATGACCAAGCCAAAAACCTACCATTGTGGCCACATTTAATTCTAAAACTGACTTAATGTGGACAGTCAGTGATAGCATGAGATAGAAATAGAAGAGATAGAAATATCAGTATACTACAGATAGAGTAGGTCTAGACCACACTATAATTTACAAAGACTCAACAATTCCCCCCAAGGTCAAGCATTTGGTGCAACAGTGGCGAGGAAAAAACTTCCTTTACACAGACAGAAACATCTGACAGAACCAGGTTGACACTGGGCGGCCATCTACCGCTGCCAGCTGGGACACAGAGACTCTGGGAAAGATATGCAGGTGTACAGAAATGCAATTCCATGCGGCCAGTGAATGAACGGATATGCATGTATTACAGTGAGTCGGGATTAGCTCAAATTATATTTGTGTTGTTGCTACTCTTTCGGGAGTTAAAAGCATACAGTGTGTTATGTTTGAGAATTTTAACTTCAGTTGCTGCTTGTTGTTCTCATTAAGATAACACCATATTGACCGGAATATACAGTAAAACAACCCCGATAATAGGACTACACCCTCCTCCTTTTCAAGACTTTTGGAAAAAAGGACCAAATCTTACTACAATCAAGAAAATATTTATATTTCAAAATAGTAATACATATTGAAAACAGCAAGGAAGTCTGTTGTTTTAAACATTTTAAAGTATTTATACTAAAATTATAAGTTCAAGTTGACGTCTTATAAATACCCTGTTAAACCTGTCCTCCACCGCATACATGGTCCATTACGCCACGTCATTGGTCTGCACCAGCCGAGGCTGGCTTTAAACTCACTGATGTTCCACTCTGGCAATTTCCAAGGCGTTCAGTTATATATGAATATATGATGGCCTTATTTAGTTTTTCAGAGAATCACATATTCAAGTTGATTCCTTTCCCCAGAATCGATGATTCACCTAGATATTTTCTAGCGACTACATCCTATCAGTTCACAGCCAAACAGGGCAAAAGCAAAAAAAGAAGAACATCCATGTTATGTTCTTCTTTACAAATGACATAAATGTCAGACTGGCTGACTGAAATGTGATGTGCGTTCTTCTTAGATAACAATTCATTTTTAGAAATGTCCCATGAAATGTTGTCTCCAGAAGTGTATTGTTCAACTGTTTTTGTTAAAGAAGGAAAAGAAAATTGCATTACTCAATACTAAAGAATAACAATAGGCCTTCTTCCAGAATCGCAATAATTGAAAATCGCAGTACAAATCGAATCGGCAGTCATGTGCCGTGAATGAATTGAATCGGAACAAAAGCATATGGTCCTAGCCCTAATGCTCACCGTGTCTCAGGCCCCTGGGACAGCTGGAAGTTTTGATTAAGAGCTCCCATCATGGGGCACATTAAGGTTACTGCTATTTGCTGCCACCTGTTCATGTGTTTCAAAGTCTAGAACCTGAATATAGGACAAGCTCACTCTTTTATTTTTACTTTTACACCTATAATCTGGAACATTGACATTGTAGTTTTTTTAGAAAGGAGGACTATGAAAAATCTATGTATATTGTAAAATTAGTCAAATAATTGTGGGCTGGTAATGTTAATTGTAAGAGATAAGAAATGCTGTGTGAAGTTGCCTTTATGAGGGGATTTTATTTTGCTTTTAATGACTTAATTTTTCCTTTTTTTTCTCCGTTCCAGATCTGCTGCTGCTGAATCATCAACCAGCTTGGACATGGCCAAAAAGACGATGGATAGCATAAAGCGGAGTGGGATGGTGGCACTCATACTGCTGTGTAATCTAACAAAGGTAGGGCAGCCTGCAAGCCAACCTTCCAATACTGAAACACACACACACATACACACATACACACACACAAAATGCTTCATTTAATACATAAATGTGTGAATAAGTCATCCAGAGCTGCAAAGATAAATGGATTAGTTGTCAATCATTAAATATTTTTGCCAACTACAAAGATAATTAATTAATCGATTGAAAGATTATCTGATTCCAACTTTGTAAATGTGACTATTTTCTAGTTTCTTCACTCCTCTGTGACAGTTAACTGAAAATCTTTGAGGCATTTGAGGCCATCATCTTGAGCTTTGGGAAACACTGATTGACATCTTACCCATTTGTCTGACTGACTGATTTTTGACATTGTTTTTGTAATCCTTTGGAGCCAAAATTTGAAAATGGATCAAAATTTGATTAATTGCATAGCTGTACAACAGTCAGGGTTGGAACGGGTGCTTGAAATCCTTGGAAATGCTTGCATTTTGATGTTGTGTTTCCCAGGTTTGAAAAGTGCTTGAATTTGTATTTGATTTTTTGCTGTCACAGACCGTGGTAAAGTTGGTTTAATATTGGAAGGTAAAACTCCATAATAGATTTTTTGAATGTGTCTAATAGCCAACGTCCAATATAAAAGTATATAAAGTACAACTTTACCTGTACACACCGGTCTGCCACAGTGAGTCTGTTGCTGACGATGTGTGCATTCGGATATGTAATTTAGGGTGGCGGTGGTGTGTAAGGAGCTGGAAAAAATCAGCTTTAAAATGTGTTTGAAAAGTGCTTGACCAGACCTTGAAAGTGTTTGAAAAGTGCTTGAATTTGACCTTGGAATGGGTGTATGAACCCTAAACAGTATATAAAGTACATAACATTAGCACAACCTTAAACATCTACAACAGTAAAATACAAGATACACATTAATGCAGCAGTAAATTAATCCACAAATGTATGACAGTGATTTGTTTTTAAGTACATTCATCTACTAATGCTTGCATACTTTTACTTAAACACGTTTTGGAATGCAGGACTTTTACATACAGTAGTTTAGAAGTTTCACAGTTTATTAGTTTTTTTTAAATTTTTACTGCAGTAAAAGATCTGAATATTTTTTCTACCACTGCTTGGTAGTTTCTTTAGTACAATCTTAATTTCTGAGACATACAGTACATGCACCAACACTCAAAAAGAAACAAAAAACAATAAAAAGTAGCTTGTCAATAATCAGTTTTCTTTTTAATCAGAGGCGGACACATTTATATTGTATAATGCTAAATGACTCTGCAGCCTGTAGAGGTCTTTTCTTCATTAGTGCATTTGGATTTATGATGCAGTGTAAGAAAAGGCTTTGTAGTGAAAGACATGCACATGGAGCTTCATTTTAATTTACTATTCAGCTGTGAATTCACTTCACCTATCTAGACTTGTTAATGTCAGTTTCAAATTATGTTTGAGATTTTGTGAAGGATTAACAACCTGCTTCAGGTATCTGCAGTGTAATAAATAAACTGGACATATCTGGTTGGCAATTCTTCTGCATAGATGTCATATTTTCCATGGTGCGCAAATGGATCTAATGGAAGCTTGTGTATGTTAGACTCCATTTCCTGGTGTTTCAAGTAGGATATAATGAATGAGTCTTACTTTAATACATCCCCACAGAGTCAGAATACACAGCCAAAATTGGGTCCAGACATACAGTATGCTTGCACGCAAATACTTTTTCTGTCATGAAGCTCAGTAGCCATAGACTTTGACTTTTTAAAACATGTCTTCTGCTAAATGTGACTGCACTGTAGTGTGCATGCTTGTGTCTTCTGTAATACATCAGCCAAGACCTGTGTAGACATATCCCCTTTGATTAAAGCAAGAACTGTAAAGATGTATTCACCTTCTCACTCTCCTTCCTTGCAGATTTTTTGTGAAGGCAAGCATGGAGGTGAATGAGACCCAGCAGCAGCATCCAACCCACGTCTACCATGAGATGGGACTCACCAGAAACAAGATAGTTACAGCACAGTTTGAGTGCTATCAAAAGATAATGAAGGACGATACCCAGGACAGACAAGGTTGTTGTTATGTTTCACGTTCCTCAACTTTACAGCTGTCTAGGCCGAGTAATTGGAATACACTGCTCGCTAAATTCTACACTTGTAATTTGTAACGTCTGTGCTAAATAATGAATGAACAAAAAAGTACTGTATAGTTACACTTTCTTATTAATTCTACATTTGAAAATTCACCCTGGCACAGTATAGCTCCTAACATGTTTTTTCTGTGATTTTAGAGCCCATGTGTAATCGCACTTGGGATGGCTGGCTGTGCTGGGACGACACCAAGGCAGGTGTTAACTCGGAGCAGCACTGCCCCGACTACTTCCAGGATTTTGATCCTTCAGGTACAAATCTGTCGCTTACAGCAGCCCTGAAGTTTGTTTTTACTTTAAAGTGGTACTTCAGCAATTTAGGATTTCTCTTCCGTAAAGTTGGAGGACTGTTCAAAGATGGAAATATCGGTTGTAACCAATGCAGCAGAGGCCAATATATCCTGACTGCTTGGCTTGATCCTACATTTCCCATAATGCGCCTTGATAGATAACCTATGCGCCAGATGGTTTGTTAGCACAGAACCATCTGAGAAGCCGTCATTGGAAACTGTTTCAAAAAGGACAGGCACTTTCAAAAAAAATTGGACGAACCATCTGTCTAACACGTCCGGCATTGTTTTATACGAGCAATCAAGGTTGTCACGCACACCTAAACCACACCTGTAGCTGCCAGTAGCTCATCACCGGACGCTGATTGGTTCGGTCCGCTGCTGATTGGACACAAATGCATTACTTAAAGCGTGACGAGATGGATTTTTGTGTTGATGATATAGTGAGAATCCAGGTGCTGTGCAAGTTAACTTGATATAATCTTTAATTGGACCCTACCTGCCTGGTAAACCACACATCTGTCAATGCAGACTATAAGTACTGTAGTACTGCAGCAGAGGGAATTCAGGGCATGCCGCATGGTTCACTAACATTAGCTTTTAGTAACACCTGGGGTCTGATGAACAGTAAACATCCAAGTCCATGCCCGTGTTGCTATTTTTCAAGCTACCATAGCTGGGATATTTCACAAGACCAGGGGGGAGCCCGGGGGGAATCATATTTCGGGGGGGAAGGGAGCCACGCCGGGCCCCCCCTTTCTGGCTGAGGAGACTTGCACTGTAGTTTATCTGGTTGCCATGACTCTGCGAGTGATGACCAGTTACAGTTGCACATCCTCAAAGGGCAGAGAGAGCGGATGATTGATGATAGTTGAGTTCTTTAGTTCAGTGAAACGGTTTTGCACAGTCGTGTAATAACGACTTCATGACTTTTCATAAAATGCTGAAGCAGCAGTGGCAACAATTTTTGAGCAGGGGACAGCAGCATTGTAGCAAATGCATACTCTGAATTGTTAAATAAATTATAAATCAAAGTGTGGTCTAGACCTACTCTATCTGAAGTGTCCGGAGATAACTTGTGTTGTGATTTGACACTAAATAACATCTTAAATTAAATAGAAAGAATACATATTCAGTCCCTCTTCCAAGAAAACTGCAGTGTCGTTTGTTCAAGAACCAAAACATATAAACCAGCTTAAAAAAATCCCCATAAAATATTAGGCTTCGTGGCTACAAGTACATACAGACAGCAGCATTTCCACTGTACTGTATGTGTAAATATTACTTGAAGTGTCTTAAACTGACAACGGTAAAGCTCTATTTATGATGCAAGCTTTTATAGAGATTAATTAATTGTGTTTCCATGTGTACAGTGCACACGTGTTTATAAAACTGAATTAGTTTTAATTGCTGCAATATTCTGAGCCCAAACCTCAGTACAGCACATCCTTCATCAGGATATGCAGACGTATAATTAGATTCAGTCCTTCTAATCACATCCTCTCAGTAGTTCCATGTGTACTAATGTGTGGCTGTGTGTCTAAGGGGAACTTCTTCCTTTTCTTTTGTTTGTTTATTTATTTTATTTGGGGCATTTTATGCCTTTTTTCCATATGACAGATGAAGACGGTAGAGAGAGGGGGAATGACATGCAGCAAAGGGCCGCTGCGTTGAGGAGTAAACCTCTTTATATGTATTTTGAGCTGGACTTTTTCTTGACTTGACCCTAGTTTTGCTGCCAATATAAATACCAAGAAATATCCTCTTAGATTCAGGCTATTGAAAATAAATCAGTGTATGTCAAAGCTGTCTTTGTATCATTTCTTTACCTGCAGAGATGGTGACGAAAATTTGCAGCGATAGCGGCCATTGGTTCATGCATCCGGAGAGCAACCGGACATGGACCAACTACACCCGCTGCAATAAACACACCAATGAAAGCAGAGTGGTAAGTTTTTCATTTAAATGTCATCAAATGCATATAAAACATAAATAAGTGAGTCATGGTTAGCACTGACCTTTTAATACATCCCTGGGTAGTTGTGTAGTCCGTTGTGGTGGCAGCAGACAGTTATTTCATACTGTATATTTATATAAGTGTGATGCCAATGTTAACTGAAATGTACCGTAATGATGGCTAACAATGTGCAGTGTGTCCTGAGGGAGAAAAAGAAAATAGGTGGTAATTAAAGCGTGATCAAAATAGAGGAGATGCCTCTTGGTGCAATTAATCTACTTATTATAACATATGTAGTGTCTAGGGGGAAGTTTGAGCCTAAAGGCCCTGCTGGCAGAAAGAGGTCTGGGGGTTAAAACATTATAATTCATCATCAGGAGAAAATAATCATCCACAGCATGTGGAAATCTGGCCATTGCAATATATATTGTACCTGGGTGTGGACCAAAGTGTTGATCAGTGGGAAATGTTAGTCAGTGGGATGGCACTCTATTAAAAGGTTAAAAAGTCACCAGAATCATTACAACTTTCTCTGGGGACCATAAATATCCATGACAACATCTGGCAGTGGTGGTGTCAGTGGCTCAGTCTGTAGAGACATGGCTGGGGAACCGGAGGGTTGCTGGTTGAACTATATTTGGTTATTTAAAATTTCCGACATGCCGATATATATCGGCCTCTGTACAGTATATATTTTTTTAAAATCCAGAAACGCGTAACAAAACTAAAACAGATTTCCCTAACATTAGTTATTTGTAGTTAATTATGAGTTCTCACTAAAATAATATGATAATAATTTGTTTTATTGTCAAAACTGAGGAACATCAAAATATATTAAAGTTCCGACAAATAATATTTATAAAAATACAAACTTAACATATGAAACTTAAAGTCCTTTGAACAAAAACACATTAACAAAAAAAAAAATCAGTGTTGCAGGGACGTTGTAGAGCGTCCTCTGGTGGGCAGACTATGCAACGGCAACACTTGTAACGTGGTTGACCGTCCGTTTTTATTTTTTAAATATTAATTTATCAGAATCACTTATTTGTCATTATGGAGGATTTTTTTTTTTTTTTAAACCGGCTATTATAAATGCCGATACCGATATTTATTGGTCGGGCTCTACTGGAGAGGTGTCAGTTTGTCGCCTGGACACAGCTGAGTTGCCCTTGAGCAAGGCACTGAACCCCCAACTGCTCGGAGCACCTGTCCATGGGCAGCTCCCTCTCTCTGACAGCTCTCCATTTGTGCATCTCTAAGTCCTGGCTATTTGTGTGTATTTCAGGCCTGTAATATGTGTAACTGTAACAATAGAGTAATACAAAAATGGTAATTTACCCTTGCAGGATTAATAAACTATGTCTTCTTCTTCTTTAGTAACTATTTTTTATTTAAATAAGTACTCATATTGTAAAAAGTGAGATTTCTGTGTCTTTTCTGACTATAAAGCAGGTTGAGGTGCTATTTAAATATTGTCAAAGTGTCAAAACGCTCAATCCACAGAAATATGTGCACATCCTGTGTTCAGAAACTTGTCTTTAAATGAGCCGTCAGGATTTTCATACGGTAGTAATGTCACACTACACTATACTATACACTATACTATAGGTAGAAAGTTACACTACAGTGCCGTTCATAGTCATACATAGTCATTCCCCGGCTGCAATGATAGCACAGAGACTCGAGTGTGCAGATGCGGAAGGCCTATGAACCAATCAGAGTACACTGGGCTTTGTCAGGAGGGGGCCTTAAAGAGACAGGTGCTAAAATGGAGCGTTTCAGAGAGAAAGCGAATACACAGTATGAGAAAACAATGTGTTTTTTGAACATTAAGGCATGTAAAATTGTTCTAGTACAAGCCCAAAATACAAGTGTAAACCTGAAAATGAGCATACTATGTTCGCCCTAGGGTGAAAACCGTTAATGTCCAAAGCCCTTGTTTTTCAGGAAATGGATTAAGGCCAATTTGAACACATTTTATTGAGCTATTTACCACAGACTAAGTCAGAGGAAAAATGCCTTGTAATTATTTTTTATCCTCCAGACAGATGCATAGCATTGATTTATAAAAAAAAAAATTAAGATGATAAAATATGGAGATGCAAGGTTTTTCCCGACAACAATATGGGATCTTCTAAAATATAATTTAACTTAGTAGTCATAAGGAGATCCAGATGATCTAATGTGTCTCTCTTTTCCTTCCAGACTGCAATGAATCTTTTCTACTTAGCTCTCATAGGACACGGCCTGTCACTGACCTCCCTTTTCGTCTCCCTCGGGATATTCTTCCATTTTAAGTGAGTCGGTCTTAGGGCTGCACGATTATGGCCAAAATGATAATCACGATTATTTTGATCAATATTGTGATCACAATTATCCTCATGATTATTTGTTGATTTTTAACCAAAACAAATGTTATTGTCACATAGGCTCAGAGAGACAGCTGACTCATTATGAACGGGTCCAGCACGGGTCGAACGGCGGATACACACGTCGTGTGTATGAAATGTCTGTATTGTCACTGCGCTGCATTTTAATAAACTATGATATTCTGGCCATGGGTCACATCTCTGGCCCAGGTCCAGCAGCTCCGTCTCACACGCTGTTACTCTACCAACTGAAGTTAGTTGCATTCAATAACTTCTTCTGTGTTCTTCGCCGTGGCGGTCGCGATAGCAGAGTTACCAACGGAAACACTGGTACAAATACAGGTTTGCCCCTCATATTTAACAATATACAGCTGTGTTAATAACAATTAAAACTGTAGACAAATGTCAGAAGAGTGGACCGGCGCTGTGTGGCCGGGCTGCGCGGAGAGTAAGACGAGAGAGAGCAGAGGAGAGATCCAACACAGGCACGGCTTTACAGAAGAAATGGGTCATGTAACGCAAAATTAAACCATATCCATATAACAACATTGCAGCAGGACATTAGCACCGGTGCGTCCTAGAGGAAAAATATTACTCGCGCCCTAGAGCCTGTGAGCTAACAGAAGCTAACTAGCACCGCCACCGACTAACACTGCTCACTCCTGTTGTCTGAAAAACAACACAGACGGGACAAAATGTTGCGTTTACTGGTAAACTGGTAAACCTTGAGACCGACGTATAACGACTGCTATCTGTTGAATTTTCCTCCCGTTACTCTGTCCTCTGTGACTGTCAACTGACTGGCACATAATCAGACAGTGGTTTACGAAGCGGTAGATACGCTATGCAAAAAACCCCGGAGCGTTCTATTAAATGACGCATTTTTAAAAGGTTGCTCGATCACCAAATTTGATCGTGGGAAGTCAAAATCGTGATCGTGATTAAAATTTGATTAATTGTGCAGCCCTAGTCGGTCTGTTGCCTCATCGGAACATGCTTCACACACAGATATGCCCTATTGAATGCATGACTTAGCAGAACTGTGATAAGCTCTAATGTCGTCCCTCTCTCTTTTTTGCAGGAGTTTAAGTTGCCAAAGGATCACGCTTCACAAAAATCTCTTCTTCTCTTTTGTTCTGAACTCTGTGATCACCATCATTTGGTTGACTGCAGTGGCAAACAACCAGGAGCTGGTGCAGAGAAATCCAGTGAGTTGATGTATTCATTTATTTATTTAATAATACATTAATTAACTATTTTTTGAATTCATTTAATAGATGTCTACCAATTGAGTTTGAGTGGTTCCTTTTAGGTATCGACCAATACGTCTTTTTCAAGGCCGACACAATCATTAGTAGTTAAGGAATCCAATATTTGGAACCAATATGCATTTAGAGTGAAAAGGAAAATCTTTAAAGGTCCCATGACATGGTGCTCTTTGGATGCTTTTATATAGACCTTAGTGGTCCCCTAATACTGTATCTGAAGTCTCTTTTATATAGACCTTAGTGGTCCCCTAATACTGTATCTGAAGTCTCTTTTATATAGACCTTAGTGGTCCCCTAATACTGTATCTGAAGTCTCTTTTATATAGACCTTAGTGGTCCCTAATACTGTATCTGAAGTCTCTTTTATATAGACCTTAGTGGTCCCCTAATACTGTATCTGAAGTCTCTTTTCCAAAATTCAGCCTTGGATGCAGAATAACAGCCACTAGGAATGAGTAGGATAGTTGGGTAGGAATGAGGACCCAAAAGCAGAGATGAGGGAGGCAGGCGGGAGCAGGTACACAATATTTTATTAGGAGGAATGGAACACAGACACAAGAACGAGGAACACAGAGGTTAAATACAAGAGGTAACGAGGTAACAGGTGATACATCAGGTGAAACACATTAGGGCGGGGCAAGACAGTCAGACAGACAAAAGTAAAACCTGGCAAGACAAGACAGAACAATAAACCAGACTATCAACATAAAACAGGAAACAGAACATACAGACACCTCACAAGGGGACGGAAGACAGACTACCACACAAAACCGGGGAGGAAACTAAGACACCAACATGAGGAGACAAGACAGGACCCCAAAAAACAAACAAATAAACCACCCAAACCATCACACTTGCCCCTTATGACCTCATAAGGAGCAAGATTCTGGATTGACCTATCTGAGCCTATCAGTCAAATAAAACGCCAATACAGATTAGGGCTGGGCAATGGGGAGAAAATCAGATATCATGATATTCTTGACCAAATAACTCCATATCATTATTGCGACAATATTTTAGGGTTGACAATTGGTGCTTTAACAAAATTTCTTCACACTTAGATTTTAGATAAACAATCATCAGTATTGTAGACATAATGACTTAGTGGGGAAAAGGCAAATGAGAAAACAGCTAGAACAGTCTGGTAAGTTCTGAAAAGTACATCACTGTTCTGTAAGGTAGCATTGAAAACCAAGAAAAGACAACACTTATGTCATATCACGAATATTACAATATCCAAAATCTAAGACAATATCTAGTTTCATATCACAATATCGATATAATATTGATATATTGCCCAGCCCTAATACAGATAATCTGCAAACTGCCAAAAAACGGGCCAATAATTGGTCCTTTCCCGGTTTCTTTTGTGATCCTGGTTTCAGTATTTAAACATAAATAGGGCTAAAAACCACATGCTTTAATTCAATTTGAAATTATAGCTAGATAATTGATAATTCATTCATTTTACATAACTGTGAAAGTTCACTGTCCAGGAATAACAGAAGCAGCGTTAAACACCCCCGTTTCTCAGTCTTTATGTTTGTGTTTTTCCTCCTCAGACGAGCTGTAAAGTGTCCCAGTTCATTCATCTGTACCTGTTTGGCTGCAATTACTTCTGGATGCTGTGTGAGGGAATATACCTGCACACTCTCATTGTGGTGGCTGTGTTTGCGGAGAAGCAGCACCTGATGTGGTACTATCTTTTAGGCTGGGGTAAGTTGGGATAATGTGCTCTGTCAATGGCTTTTTTTTTTTTTTTTTTTGGAGGGGGCGCAACGCTGGATTCAGTCTCTTAAAACAGAGAAAGCCAGGTTGAGTATACCTTCTTATGGCTGAGCTGTAAGTACAGTACAGTATTGTAAGTAAAAGATAAGTATAAAACAGTCAGGGACGGACTGGGACCAAATATCGGCCCTGGCATTTTGGCCCAGACCAGCCCACCCTACACCCACGCACTTAGCCAAACTTAGGCCTCGTGCGTGGCATGAGCTCGGAGTTTCTGTTGCGTGGCAGCTGTGTGGCGTTTTCTATGTCTTTGCACACCAGAAACGTGTCTGACATGGCGCTGCTGCTAGCCTTATCTGTACACATGTATGTTTCCCATTGAAATTATAGTGTGTTATTCAACTTCATATTGTCAATATTTTTGTGCTCGATGCTTTTTTGTTTTTTGGGGGGGGGGGTTATGTACGTATATAAGTAATACAACTTTTTTTCTGCCACATTGCATTGTTTTGTCATTGATTGCATCCCACCTTGCAACACAGTAAAACTGATAGGGTGCCCTATTGTGCCAATGTGCCACGCCCAAGCTTGAGACCCATTTTAGATCGCAATGTTACCCAAGTCTGATATGTGTGCGTGTTTGAGTAGCCCAAGCCCCTCATTTCTTTGCTCAAACATAGAATAAAAATAATATTTTTGTATTACGTTCTTCAGTAAAAATAATAAATTTTTTCTGCCCCATGGCATCGTTTTGTCATTGATTAGATCCCACTTTGCAAAACAGTAATACAAAAGAGACCTTATTTATTGATATAGATTGATTTCAATGTTGATTAATCCAACACCAAAGATTCTTTTTAAGTAATGTTTCGTTGGAATGAGAAATAAGAATAATAATGGACAATTCCACTCCCAACCTGCAGAGGGAACCAAGAGGAAAAGTGCTTGTCAACCAGCACCTTTACAGGAGGCACTGTAAAGGTGCTGGTTGACAAGTAGCTAATGTTAATGTAATTCTTGGTGGGTAACATAAGATACCGTACGACACCGTTCAACACACTCCTTTCTTTTTAGTATGATTGTTTTGACCACAGTTAACAACTCTGGGCTATCCCACAAATTCATCAGTAACGTTAACTGTAGAGATAGATGACTAATCTAATGGTGATTTAGCTAGCTAGCACACCCCTGTCTTCTGCCTCAGACTCCCGGTGCTGCAAGGCTTCAGTCGGGATGAAAGCTAACAACAGACAACATGTGGCAGCTAAACTTACCTGACAAAACAGGAATAAGACACCAAAAGGACTAATGCCAATAGTAATTTAAAGATGTGTTAGAATTGGATCTGGACGGGAAGGATAACTCTGGGAGTTGAAGGGGTATGCTGCGATTTCGGTTTTATTTTGCATATTGTTACAACCCTATTCAATTCCCTTTCCTGAGATAATAAAGTCCATGTTATTTTTAGTCCAATTGAAATACAATTTAAAAAGAAGTTCAACAGAAAGTCATTTATTAAATGTATTTGCGTCAAAATGCCATGCAAACATCTTTGAATCCTATTTTTCCTGGAAACGCTTTGCTTTGCGTGACAACTAGGCATTGGCCCTATTTACAGGTACGTGCGTGTCACGCAGGCAACGTGCAAGCTCTAACCTGTTAACATTGGAGCCGAAATAAAAACGGACATGCCACACAGAGCAGTCACACAGTATAGCATGCCAACTTATTTTATTGTTGTAGTGTTGTCATCATCCACCACTTGTTTTTTGGCTCAGATTTTATTAAGGGGCAAAGTGTTTTAAGGGGAGTTCTGCTTACTGCAGGTTGTACCCTCACTCCCTCATCTTCTTCCCACTGTGCAGGCTACTGCCACCGGCACCCCCACCACCACTACTATCATCAGCCACGGGAGCTGATGAAGGTCCTGCTACTGCCAAAAGCATGTCTGTCATTTTGACACATTTGGCAGTGTCTGCCTGAAGGGCCTATTTCTTTGCGTTTCTTCTCCATGATCTCTATGACTGTTCTAGCCTGACAGAAACACGCTGAAACTGCATACAGGCAGAAATCCCAAAGAGGGTTCTGTTTGAAGATATGATTGGGCCAGTCCAGTGTTATTAAGACAACAACCAATGGGCCGCTGAGCTACGTGTTACACGGGCTGCTTCTGTTAGAAAAAGAAAAAAAAACCCTAGCCTATGTGATATTTTTGACTAAAGTGTTTTGAGCCAGCCCAGTGTCAATTTAAAAAACAATGGGCCGCCGATCTAGCACTACCACTTCAATGGGCTGGTTCATGGGCCGGACAAAAATACAAAAATAAAGAAAATAATAATAATTAGTGTCGGCGGTTGGCCCAAAAAGCCATTAAAAACAGTTGTCTTTAATCCCAATTGTGCTTTAAAGAAAGTATGACTGCAAGACTTTATAGCATACGCTGCATATTTAATTAAAGGGAAACTTAGACGATATTCAACCAGCTTTGTATTAGGGCTGCAAAATTAATCGCAATTGAATTGAAATCCAAATATCCAAATCACAGCGGGGGGCACAATATTTGTCAATGGTAAAATATGTGTCAAATCTTTTTTGTGTTGCTGCAGAGACGACCCTGCTTACAAACTGATCCTACAGATTGTTTGGGAAAGATTTTCGCAATAATCACACTATAAATCAGGGGATTTCAACGTTAACTGATGGAGAAAAGACCCTTTTTCCGGCAGTAAAACACTTATTTAATTAAAAAATTTTCCTCTTGCAGGCTTTCCTCTTATTCCTGCCTCCATACATGCCGCTGCTCGGAGTTACTACTACAACGACAAGTAAGCATTTGAGTGCATGATATGACGGCTTATAATAAGTAGTGAAATATATTAAATGACAGCCAACCAAAAATCATAATAATAGGACATGGATAAAATAAATAAAAATGGAATGAAAAGAACATTAACATCCTGCCTGAAATGCATTTAAAATGTGAGCTGCAGCTTGGCCAATGTCAGACCACAATTGTCTAAGATGTTCTGCTGTGTAATTATCTGCACCTTTCAAAGTTCAACAGAGCATTTAACCTCACTGATAGGGTCTTTTATCCACCCCATTGATCTGCATCACGGGTCAGCTGTCAGGGTGATGCACTAATACTGCTGTTTCTCTGCTGTCCTCTCTTTTCTGCTGTAGCTGTTGGATTAGCTCCAAAACATCTCTACTCTACATCATCCACGGCCCCATCTGTGCTGCCCTTTTGGTACGAAGTTTCAGTCTTTTCCCTCACACCAATCAATCACAGCAAAACAAATCACAATAATAATAACCTCATGTGTTCCATTTTTTCCCTTGGTTTACTGTTTTTATTGCGCAATGAACAAAAAAACAAGTCTGCCTTCCCTCTGAATGGACAGTGTGGGGGGCCTGATAGCAGGGCACGTACACGCATAATTGTGTGTATCTTGTGAAATCAATGCATCTCCCCCTTTGAGGATCCACCCACTGGTTCCCATGTTGCATTCAAGGAAATCAGCTAATCAGAAGAGCCGGGCATACTTCACAGGAAAGGGGTCCCTTAGGACTCTCGCAGGACTAAATGTCCAGTGATAAAATCTTAACAATGTCTTGGTCAGGTTTCAGGGTTTTGGGTCTTGGTGTTGTTTTGCTCGTGATGGATGTTTTGTTTTGTTTAAACATGACTTATACTCAGGAGTTTAAGTGGGATCTGGCAGGTGGGGGAAACCCTAAGATCCGATAGGATAGGAGTTGATTTGTTATTCAAACAAAATGATGACTGTGTGCCAAAATAATCAGAGCACACAAGGCCAGTTTGCTCCTAAGTTACCATATGACCAGTCTCTGACAAGCATTTAAGAGTTTATTATTATTTTTTTTTTTTATGTGGTCCAACATAGTGCATCCACATCAAACACATGGGGCCTCAATCACTTCTAGCTTACTTCACAGAGAACAATGAGGGCCAAACAGCCTCACCGATCTGTTTTAAAGCAAATATTTTTTTGTCTATTTTAGCTACAAAAAACCGCTGGCTCTGCAGCATGTTACCATGTCATTCACTACCCAGCCTGTTTGGAACCGATAGGCTACCAACAATGTGGTTTTCACCTGTTCAACTGACTTCACCAGCGTGATTGTCCTGCTATCCTGTCTTATCAGACGTTAACTCACCACAAATAGTTGCCATGTTCATGGACTTACGGCGGTGCGCTGCTGAGAGTGAATAGGAGATACACTGTAATGGATATTTGGCCTTATTTCAAACAATATGACCTGAAACTGCCAATTAGAATGATTTACCTTTTAATCGAGGGTGCTGGAATGCCGTTCCGGATCATTCCAGCCCTCTTTAACCCCTGCACATACTGGACAGTTAAGGAATGAAATGATGTGGCAAATGAAAGTGAATCAGTCAGTAAAAGTCTGGGTCCCTCAGGTGTACCAACATCTATTATGTAAACTACTATTTATCCTACTACTACTATTAATCCTGTTTGGACCTTTCTACCTTTGTCTTTAAATGTCTACTCAAGGCTTATGTATACTATTTGTATTGGTACACACTTATTTTTAAGGTTTTCAGAGTAAGGACTGTGCAATCAATCGCAATTTTAACCGTGATTGCGATTTCCTACGTAATCAAGTTTGCACATTACATTTTGAATGTAAACTCTTTCTCTTAGTCAATTATGCCTTGTGTTATTGAATGAAAAGAAAAGTTCAGTTCAAGTTGTTTCACTATTTTTTATAAAGTTTGATAATTTCCAAATTTCCAGAAGTCAATTATTTGTTGTGTTAAATAAACAGGATTTCAATATTGACCAAAATAATCGCGATTAGGATTTGTTTCCATAGTCGAGCGGCACTACTAAGAGTGTGCATTTACAGCGTATCCTTGGCGATTCTTTAACCAGCTGACAGCAACTAATAGCCCGGTTTATTGATGTCCTTTCTTCTCCCAACCCCCACACAGGTCAATCTGTTCTTTCTGCTAAACATTGTGCGAGTGCTCATCACGAAACTGAAGGTGACCCACCAAGCCGAGTCCAGTCTCTACATGAAAGCCGTAAGAGCCACCCTCATTCTGGTGCCTCTTCTGGGAATCCAGTACGTCCTGCTTCCCTATAAGCCAGAGGGACGGGTCTCATCGGAAATATACGACTACATCATGCACATTCTAATGCATTACCAGGTGAGATGACTGTTAGTTAGTTAGAAATTCCGCCGGGTGTCCCTCATTTTCGGCCAGATGTCCATTTCTTGGTTTTGGCGTTCCAACCTCTGGTTGATTTCTGAGGACTATGGTTACCTGCTCCTCAGATCTCTGCAGGGTAAATCCAGACAGCTAGCTAGACTATCTGTCCAATCTGAGTTTTCTGTTGACACCTAAAACTACTTTTCAACGTACACATGTTCCACCAAAACAAGTTCCTTCCCGAGGCTATTTTGCAGCGGCAACGTAGCTCCGTCCGGCTCATAACGCCGTCCAAGATTCCGATTGGTCAGAAAGGGATCAGTTTCAATTTAAAAAAATGGAATGCACTTATAAAGGAGACAAGGATTAAATATAATTTATTTAATGCCTAAAAATGCTTATGTGTGGTTGTCATCACATTACAGTGTGGAGGAGAAGGGGGGGTGGTGGCTGTGGTGACCTGGTCTCGAAGAAGAACGAGATTTCTGCAGTTTGGCAGCATTTGGGGTTCCGCCCTTATGAGAAGGGAGAGGTGTTTCAGTATCAGTGTTTGGTTTTCACTTTCTGAACGGTGGAGGCACAAGCCAACAGTTTGGTGATGTCGTCTGAGCCTTACGTCATCATTTTTAATTAATCATGGTAATACCGTATATAAAATAGGGACTCTAGTCTACATTTATATAGGTGGCCAAACACATTGTGATCTCTGCACCCAAGTAGCAGTGCTTCGGCGTTTATCCTACTTCCACCTAATATAGTCCTAAGTCAATATCTGCCTATGAAATCGTCTTTTCTTAATCAGCATTGCTATTTGTACTCGTTGTGAATAAGCAGGTCATATGAAGTAATTATTAGGTTTTATTTTTGTTGTTGTTGTTGGGTCACTTTTACTCACGACATGCTAACCAGCAACATAGGATTCCATTCACTACTGCTAAGCTAAGCTAGTGGCGGTGCTGACTAAGACAATGCATGCACTGTAAATAGAGAGGAGCCAATGAATAACACTATTTTCGGTGGCGTTTTCCTTTAGGCTGTGGCTAAGTGAATGTCTCCAGATTTTTTTTCTTTCTGTTTAAAATTGGTAAAGGCAGTTTAACAGCAGTGCCATTTCGCCAGCTTCTTAGAACATTTAGCATTTAATAAATACATGAACAGCTGTACATGATGTCATACTTTTATAATTAATGTCCAGAGTATATTAATAGAATGCTAGTCAAAGTTTAATGTCTGCTGCACTGCAGTGTCCCTGTGCACTATTTATGAAGCCCTGTTGTCCTTATAACATGTAAATCATTTATTATGAAACCTGGTTACATGTTAGTGTCTCGCTCCTCCAAAGCCAGAGAACTACTTTTTTTTTAACTAATATGAAGTAGCGCAAGGGAAGAACAGCAGGCAGGAATGCATAAATTCTCAGAGCTGAAATCAGTTGGATGTTGCCGAGGTGTTATCCGATCATCCTGTGCTGTCCCAGCAGGGGCAGTGCAGGGAGAATGTCTTGAGCAACAGGCTGAATCCGTTCCCAGAATGTATTCACTTTGATCTTTAAGTTCCTCTGCTTTGCAGCACATTATACTTTAAAATATTCCTAACAAACAAGTAACTGTTGATGTTTAAAGGTCCCATGGCATGAAAATGTCAATTTATGAGGTTTTTTAACATTACTATGAGTCCCCCCCCCCCCCCCCCCCCTGCCTACGTCCCCCAGTGGCTAGAAATGGTGATAGGTGTAAACCGAGCCCTGGGTATCCTGCTCTGCCTTTGAGAAAATGAAAGCTCAGATTGGCTGATCTGGAATCTTCCCCTCATGAGGTCATAAGGGGAAGATTCCAAGGTTACCTCCCCTTTCTCTGCTTTTACCATCCAGAGAATTTGGCCCACCCATGAGAGAGAGATCATTGCTTTCAAACAAGCAAAGTGGCAGTTGGCCCTCTCTCCTCCTCAAAAGCTACAGACTCAGAAATGGCACATACTAAGATACTAAGGAAAGCTTATTGTGGGACTGGCTCTGGTGGCTGTAATTCTGCACCAAGGCTGGATTTTGGGAAAGAGACTTCAGATATGGTATCAGGGGACCACTAAGGTCTATATAAAAGAGACTTCAGATACAGTATTAGGGGACCACTAAGGTCTATATAAAAGAGACTTCAGATACAGTATTAGGGGACCACTAAGGTCTATATAAAAGAGACTTCAGATACAGTATTAGGGGACCACTAAGGTCTATATAAAAAAATAATTTATCAGACTTCAGATACAGTATTAGGGGACCACTAAGGCCTATATAAAAGAGATGGGGTTATGCTTCAGATACAGTATTTCCACTTTGGGATCAAGGACCACTAAGGTCTATATAAAAATGAAAATGACTTCAAAATACTATTAATACAGTATTATTCAGGGGACCACTAAGGTCTATATAAAAGAGACTTCAGATACAGTATTAGGGGACCACTAAGGTCCCACAAATAGGCTGATTTATAATATAGTAAAATAATTTATCACAGAAGAATATACCGTCTTGGCAGCGGTCTGCTGTATCTGAAGTCTAGATACAGATATGTAGGTGTTTATCGTCTCATTTTCATGTGTTAATTTTCTGAATTTCAGGGTCTGCTGGTGGCCACCATCTTCTGCTTTTTCAACGGAGACAGGACGACTGGTTGCAATCGAGGAATCGTTTTCAAGAATGGGCGTAAGTAGTCCATGGTCAACAGGTTACAATCATGCTGTGGGGGTGTTTTTCATGGGGTTATGCCCTTTCAAAATGTTTTTTGTTTTTGTTTTAGACCTGAATGCACACACTCATCCACACTTCCACTTTGGGATCAAGGATAAACTAGGCCAGAGGTCTTCAACAGGAGGTCCGGGATCCCTCAGTTTTTTCAAAAATGAAAATGTCTTAACATGAATCCAAAATACTATTAACAAATATAAATGCCTATTTGTGAAGAAATGACATTTATTATAGGTTAACTGGCCTATAGTGTATGTAGGGTAGTCCTTAAGGTACTAGATAGATAGATAGATAGATAGATACTTTATTGATCCCCAAGGGGAAATCAAAGATCCCAGTAGCTTACAGACATCCCACACAACATACATCATAAACAGGATGATAAAATAACAAAAAACAAAACAAATCCACATTAATAATATGGACAATAAAAGAAAAAATACTAAATAAAAAATCTACATGAAGGTACTAAGGGCTGTTAATGTTAGTTAATGCTAAGGATTCACTTAACATGATTTATAAAAACAATTGTTATTTTAACAGCTTTGTATTCTATGCACTAAAATGAGATGTATAAAGGCTTTAGGCCACCCTACACATTATTGTTGGCCCACTTTATTATGCAACTTAATTTTATACAATAAATGTAGTAGGGGGTCCCTGCTCCATCTCTCTCAGTTAAGGGGTCTTTGGCTTAAAACGTGTTGAAGACCCCTAGACTAAGCAATTTTCTCTGCATGACCCTTATGAGCAGGATGGAATTAGAAGGTCTTGACAGGCTCAGTCCTCCAGTTCTTTGCTGGGGACCAAAGAGTGTTTACTGTCAGCAAGCAGCCATTGATGGCACACTAATTGCTATCAATAATAAAGGGGATTGATCTGCTTACAAAACGGCTTGTTTTTGCCTGAAGCATATGTCTTACAAGGGCCACTGAATAACTCTTTACGCTGTTAATTAGGGTTAACAAATAGTAGAGCTTTACTGCTTTCTCATACAGTTTGTATAGAGCCTTGTATAATAATCCTGTGCTCAGTATACAGGGACAGTGTTATGTCTACACATAAGGGCATAGGCACATAACAGGTATATGTATACAGATTTTGGATCCAAACATATAGTTGTCGCAAAGTGCTTCAGAGAGAATTTACAGCAAAAGAAAAGCGTATTGAAGATATGATCAAAAAGAGTCCAAAAGATACAACGTATTTAGACTTTTACTTTAAATAAAGTGTAATTGCGTCTCAAATCATGATTCATTAGCAGTCCTTTTTAATATTTGAAATGTGGTGTGTCTGGTTAGGTCCAAGCGGTTCTGAGGAGGCACTGGAACCAGTATCAGATCCAGTTTGGCAGCAGCGGGGTAAACCACTCGGATGTGCTGCGTTCAGCCTCCTACACGGCGTCCTCCGTCACAGAGGTACAGGGCTGCTACACCATCGACAGCCACACAGAACACATGAACGGCAAGGGCTGCCATGACGCTGACGCCTCTATCCTAAAGTCAGACAGCCCCTTCGCCTGAACACACCACCCTTTCCAAGCCCTGCCCGACCATCCCCACTTTAAAACTGCAGCAGGTTGAAAGTGGCGTGGGGGAACTCGCCTTTTCCTTTTTGATACGTCGGAAGCACTGAGCGTGGAAAAGGATAGTGTACCCAGGCTCTCACCCAACTGAAGGAAATTGTCCCAGCGACACACCCTTTAACAGTAGCTGTACAGCGAACTCAATTCAACTGTTCCTGTGCTGTGTTTTGTCTACAATTTCACACTGAGCTGCTTTACTTGACCTAAGATGCATTCTGATTTTCACACTAGTGTTGTGACCTTTCTGCCTGACAAAAATAGTTTTGAGATGGCTGAATATTAATGGTTAATAAACCGCTTTGACTGTCCTTTTGGGGCACAAAAAGCCTTTTGGTTACACTGTAAATTCTGTTGACAAAGTTAGTGCCAAATCAAGAAGTCCTTGCCTGCCTCATTTATAAATTTTTTATTTTCAATACAGTATCGGAACGAAGATAGGACGTCTAACAGGTGCATAATAATATAGTCAAGCTATATTATCTCCTTCACATGTTAAACTTAATTTATCTGAACGTATTCTTGTTTATTAAATGAAAATGAAATAAATACCATACAGTATTTATTGAAAGTTGACATGCATTTTTTTCAAAATTGTTGCCAGCTTCATGTAAACATTCAGTATATTCTTTAATTGTTTCAGTGTTTGTTTCATTGTGTGTGGTTAATGAAGATGATTTAGAGAATCCTACCATTAACTTGCAAGCTGCATTTCTTTTTAGAGATGTCATCATGTTAATGTTTGAGCGTGTTTAAGTGATCCTTAGTGACCTGTGCATCCTGTTAATGACATAGTAGGCTGTAATGTAACATGTTAACACAATCTTATCACAAGAACCCATCTTGGGATCACGTGTACTCCAATATCAACTAATTACACTCTAATGTAACGGTGAAGATGGAAGACCTGGCTCTGAACATGTATGTGTGTAACATTTCCACTCACTGCTGTCTTTAGCCTTACTCCTCTGAGATTACTTAAATATAACCACTATATATCATTACCAGGTGTTCAGACCGAAAACAGCACAGTGTTAAAAATGGGCTAACAGTAAAAGAAGGAATTACGATCAAGCAAGGCCAGTTTGGGTGATACATCTATGACCTTTTAACCCTCGTGTTGTCTTCCCGTCGAAACTGAAAATCAACACTTTTGTTGAGGCTTATTTATCAATGTTATCACTTATTTTTTTACGTTTTCAACACTACGTAACACTAACTTATTAACATTAGTTTTACAGTTATTTTAGGAATTTATGGTCAATAAACCTAATTTATAGGAAATTATACCTAATGTTAGAGTTAAAAAAGCAGAAATTAGGAATTATGTGGAAAAATTAAAGGAATGTATGTTGATGGATAATCACAGACTGGAGTATGTCGACTTTTACTCAATACTATTTCAAAATCATTTCAATTTGTTTCTCCAAATGCTATAAAATTGAATAAGACGCCCCAAAATGAATGAAAGTTTGTACTTGCCAAAGAGCGTTGTGTGGAATCAATCATGTTATTTTGGGTTATTAAAAAGAACATTGACATAGAAAAACGGGTCAATTTGACCCGAGGACAGCATGAGGGTTAAAGGATAGGTTTGGATTATTCAGTGTCAATTTTATTCCAATGCTCATCCATTGAAAGAATTATTGGTGACTGTAATACTTCCTTCTGTTTGTTGCAAGCCGAAATTTGCCAATGCGGAAGTGCCTTAGACCTGCATCAGTTCTCATTTCCAGCAAGGAGCGACTCCACTGGAGGCAAAAGGAAGTCTGGTTTAATAGAAGAAAATGACTCTTCTTCTTGCGTGATTTATTACCTCAGTAAACATTTTCCCAATTAGTTTATGGTCTCAATTGCTAGGTTCTAGTCTTCTTCAATACAACATTATGTACATTACAGTAAACTAGGGTCCCATTTATTAGACAATGAAGTGTGGGAGCGTGGCCAGCTTGTGACTGACAAGTCGCTACCATGGTGTCCTCGTGTTCTTACTCAGATCCACCTCTCACTCCTCCCCAGCACCACCCTCTTGTCCAAATCTGGTCATTCTGGCTCCAAAAAAACGACAGCCAAAATGGCTTCAAAACTGTAGTCCACAAACCATTGGGGGATGTCACGGTGGATACATCCATATCTTTTATGTAGTCTATGGATTGTACTAGCTATGAATCAATGGCTTCATACTAGTGCTTTATTGTAAGAAATGGGGAAACAAATCATGTCCTGTGAAAAAATGCATTATACAATTTAGCCAAAGGTAATTTATGTTAGCCAAATCTAGTAAGTGTCTTCATGCATACTTGAGGTTGTAGGTTTATTTTCGTAAACCACAAAGAGGAAATGTTGTAATAAAATGCCATAACTTGAGAAGATACCCACCTTTTTTGGCTAACTCAGACAGATTGGTGAATGCAGTGCGTTTCCAGTCAGGTTTAACTTCTCTGCAGTTTTTCCAACCAGAGCCCATTGCGACAAAGCGTTTTTAAGTGCTAATGTCAGTCTGAACACAGCCTTATTCGAAAGTGATGATATTGTCACATCTCACAAGAAACTGTGCAAATGTGATAATGCAAAAAAAAAAAAACACATTCTGCAAAAGCATTTAGCTAAAGATGGCTGTGTCTAAACCAGGTCACAAATCTTTTACATGTCTGTTATTTCATCACAAACAACCCAGAACCTTTCTGTTCTTTTTTTTTATCACATTGTCCATAATGCTGGGAACCTTGCTGCAAAGTCACTATCAGCTGATGTAAATATTTTTTGTAAATCTAGCGTTTCTGATAAGAGGGCAAGTTGAACATGCGATTGTGTGGGGGATTTATATATACAGTATTTATGAGTACATTATAATTAGATGCATTTATCCATGAAACAACCATCTAATGTGACAGTGTGTGGGACGTTGATAGAGAATTGATTCTTCTAATTGTTCTGTGTTTTAAGAAAGGGAGGGTGCAACAAGCCGCTGTATCTGTCTGCCCATATTATTTTCCATCATCCTTGGTAGAGTCTGTCACCTTTCTATTTTTGAATAGTATTTGAAAGTGAAGAAAGCAAAGCATCACTGCCTTATGTGTAAGTTATTCATGCGATAATATCAGAACAGACATAAATATGTTTTCTGAAACAAATAGCGATGTCTGCAATGCGAAGCCTCACATTCAACCTTCCGGATGTTTTCTTTACTTTTTCAGGGAAGAGTATTGAAGACAAAAATATGTCACAACTTTTGGCAACACTACTTGAATGTATCTACATAAGAGTGACATGACACTGTCATTAACACATGAACCATAACCATAACCATAACTTGTCATGACAAAACCGTATGACACTTACTAAAAAATGTTGTGTCATGAGCGTTTATGACTTGTTTATAATGTTTATGACACATTCACTCTTATGTAGATAAGTATAACCCAACTTTTCAAGTTAACTCACTTTTTGTCTTTCCAGTTTTGCTGCAACCCTGTCTCCTAAAAAAATAAAATGACATTCTAATGCAACCACGCTGCATTCTCAGTTACGTTTCGAGGGAAAAGTATTGTTCAGCGACTGATGCGCGTTGTGAAACGGTCGCTGTTTCAAACATGCTAACGTTGTGAATGGACGCAAAAGTACTTAGGTTTAGAAATGTCATGGTTTGGGTTCATAGAAGCATGTCTGTTACATAACATCAAATATCTACGCAAGTTAGGTTAGGTGGCATACAGTATGTAGGCTAACGTCAGCAAGTCGGCGTTGACTATTGGTTTCACACAGGGCCTCCCTTTGGTTTGTGATAGGCCAAAGACAAACATAATCTGGGACAAAATGCATTTCCCTCAAACTATAGTTGAGAATGCAGTGTTGTTGTACAGTATGTTAACATCATTTTGAGGAGACAGGGCTGTTTTTTTCTGTTCTTATTTTTTTATAATGATTTCTAAATGTCTCAGTATTCTCATCAGTGATGACTGATGACAGCATTTGATTCCACACACAACAGGTAAAATTACATATTTAAAAAAAAATATATAGTTTATATATGATCTTATGTATGTGATCCTTTATATGTGATCTTATTTTCTGTGCAAAAATGTTTTTGGTTGCCAGTGTTTGAGGTAAAGGGTGTATTTCAGACACAGGCATATATTCACAGTATTCTGAGCAACATCTAGCAGTATCACACATGCAGTACACTTTGTACTTTTTTATGCCAGATCTGCAGGACAGTTTCTCCATTTACTCAATAACTATACAGCTTACATTCATGGCTGCCACAGTTGTGATTTGCAGCAAGCGATACACGTACATTGACAGCAGTATGAATTCTTCATAAACCAAAGCATTTACTGTGTTGTGATGCATCATCATCTTTTATGAAGCTACAGTAATTTTGTTACAGCCGTGGAAAAGCAAGAGATGTCTGTCAAATGTAGTAACTCTTATGTACTATTTAAGTTGTGTATTTATCTGTGATATATTTCCATAGGATTCTCCAAAGGGTTTGTGAAGTTCCCAGTGACACGTTGGTGACATGTTGTGAAGTATGACAAAAGCATTGAGGGCAATGTCTGTAGTTATTGTTCATACTGTACTGTATTTAACTTTGGTAGTCTTGACACATTGACTCCACACTGCTGTTTGAATGTAACTGGTTGGTTTTTTTCTCTATGGAAAAACATATACAGTATGTATCTTTTATTATTTTACTGAATAAGACAATGTTGCTATCTTGTGTGTATCTGCTTACTAATACAGTATATCACAGCACCAGTCGTCAACTCTGGTATTTATTTTGTTATTTTTGCCTTAATTGTGAGACTGTAATGGTGCACACATGTTGGTGTCTTTTCTTTGGACTTGTGTGATGGTCCGAGATGGGGACTTGAGTTTGAGACTTGGACTCGAGTTGCATATAAGTCGCACACACAGTGTATTGAAAATAGTCCTCAAAAGACTTCAGACTTGACTCGGACACAAGATGCATCTGGTGAGCTTTATGTTATTCCCCTCCCTACGTGACCTATAACCTACCTTACGTAACACATGATATGCACGTATCTGGGCGTGGCTACACATGAGAGAGGACAACCAACATGTTGCTGCTGGGACATTCATCACAAACTATGGCTTCAAAAACTTCATACAACAAGGGCCAAACAATAGAAGCACTGAAGGCTAAATATGTGGACTCCAGCTCAGAGACTTGACTTGGACTCTAGCTCAGAGACTTGAGATTTGACTTGGACTCTAGCTCGGAGACTTGAGACATGACTTGGACTCTAGCTCGGAGACTTGAGACCTGACTTGGAATCTAGCTCAGAGACTTCAGACCTGACTTGGACTCTAGCTCAGAGACTTGAGACCTGACTTGGACTCTAGCTCTTTAATCTTCAACCACAAGCACATCATTTTAGCAGAATTCCCAATACTTTACAGATGATGAATATCCTTCATGTTTGTGTCACTGACTGTTTATAATAAGGGTTTAGTGTCAAAGTCACTAGTGCCATATCTTGAAGAACACAATGTAACTAATGTGACACCTCTGCGGCTCAGTTGTGAGGCGTAATTAGAAAAATCTGCTGCACTTGAATGAGTCCCCCAGTAACTGTCATAAGGAACAAACTAGCTTTCTTTTAATGTCATTCAGGTCCCTAATCCCTTTTGTTGTGAGTAGTATGAGAAAAGTCTATTAGAAAATTGTGCTAAAAAGGGATTATGACTGGAATGTGAACAACACAAATGATCCAGTCCCACTTATGAGAAATGTTTTTACGGGAGACCGTGTGTTTCATCTATTTGGGTGTATAGATGGATATAGAAAATGGTGCAACCTTTATTTATAACTTACATATTTATATATAAGTATACTGTATTGTCACTCAATACAGTGACCTCACAGAGTTACACAAAGGTCACCATACAAACTGTTGAAAGTACTTCATAAATTGAATAAGGTGTGATATTATAGTTAGTAGTAATGCGTTTCTGTTGTTCTTGTATTGTCCTATTTGACAAACTCTTCTCATGTTAAACCTTTTAACCCTCATGTTGTCCTTGGGTCAAATTGACCCATTTTCCTATATCAATGTTCTTTTTAATAACCCAAAATAACATGATTGATTCCACCCAACGCTCTTTGGCAAGTACAAAGCGTCTTTTTAATTTTATAGCATTTGAAAAAAACTCTAAAGTGGTTTTGAAATAGTATTGAGTAAAAGTTGACATATTCCAGTCTGTGATCATCCATCAACATACATTCCTTTAATTTTAGTCTAAATAATTCCTAATTTTTGCTTTTGTAACTCAAACATTAGGTATTATTTCCTATAAATGAGGTTTATTGACCAATAATAACTGTAAAACAAAAGTTAATAAGTCAGTGTTATGTAGTGTTAAAAACATAGATTTATTTATAGATTAATATCCTGTCACAGAATTAGATTTACTTTCTAGTAAAACACAAAAAGCTTGACTCTCGGGATGAACATAAGTCTGCAATTTCTGAATACTTGGCAACAATACTGCAACACATCTATGTTTAAGTGCGGTCCTCATGGAATATTTAGTGGTAATATTATTTATGAAATGAGACACACTGATGCAGGACTGCTACATTATGCCTATTTTGTCACTGCACATACTGTATTACGAAAACACTCTATCCCCCACGCTCCAGAAACACATTCACAAATAGATCCTACAATGATTTGTTGTGTTTAGTGTCCGCTTTAAAACAAAGCACAGTGGACAGCTCCTGTGTAAAGAATGTGTTCATACTGTCATTTCACAACCGTGTCAGATGAGTTCAAAAGTTCATTTACATCTCTCCAACTAGTCTGTGGAACACCACATGGCTAAAGAGTATTTTCTACCACCGGCCCCTCTCTATCCTATTTTGTCCAATTATAACTCCCTGTACCACTCATTTACTACCGCTCCACTGCCTTTACAACCAGCCTGAGCTCCCATACGGAATTTCTTATGACCCTTAGCTTTGTGCAGTGGTGGAATGTAAATTACAGTACATTCACTCAAGTACTGTACTTAAGTACAGATTTTAGGTCCTTGTACTTTACTTAAATCCTTTTTTTCATGCCACTTTCTACTACATTTCAGAGAGAAGTATTGTACTTATTACTCCACTGAATTCAGCTGACAGCTTTAGTTACTAGTTACTTTACACATTAAGAGTTTTTCACACAAAACACAAAGTAGTTTATAAAATCCAATGTTTTATTTAAAATAAAACTATCCAACAATATATAAGCCTGTAAGATTAGCTGATTAAACTCTTAGTTGATTGACAGAACTAGTTTCTAGAATGATATCCTGATGATACTTATTTACTGTTACTTATACTTTAAGTTACATTTTCAATGCAGGAGTTTTACTTGTAAGTCTGTGTTTTTACAGTGTGGTATTAGTAGGAAAAATAATGTAAAAAATGTAAGATTTTCCCATAAAAATGTTTGAGGCACACATGTCCTGCAAGTAAACACACAATTAATTTATTTCACTCTGCTGCTGATGGCTTGCTTTTTCTGTGACCTTAATAAGTAAGGCTGCACACCACTGGCTGCTGTAGAGCGCTGTCACCTGCAGTTAACCTCAAAAGCAGTGATACATTTGTACACGGCACAACATAGGAGCTTTTACATTGTTCTCTTATTTATACTTTTTGATTTCTGTGAGAGAGTATTTTCTTTCACGCATGGATACAATTTAGTCTAGATGAGGATTAGAGAACCAGAAATGAATGCAATAAAATATTTCAACATGTGATACTTTTGTTTTCCAGATGGTATGGTACACAGAACCATGTGAGAAGCCAACATTGAAAAATGTTTGGAAATGTGCAGGCACTTTAAAAAAAAAATACCTGGCAGGTGAATGCCATTTATCCATCACGTCCGCCACAGTCGGGGCCGCCACACACCTAAACCATGCCCGTAGCTGCCAGTAGCTCCTCACAGGATGCTAATTGGTCCGGTCTGCTGCTCTTCATAGACTGTCTATATTTTGTTAAGCCTGACAAGATGGATTTTCATGTAATGTGTGATACCGATATTCCTGCGTGATCTTGTGAAATTGAAAATTCAGCTGCTGTGCAAGGCAATTAAAAATGTGCACTCTCTATCTCTTATTATTTCATGTATATTGTATGTATGTATGTATATTTTTTCCTAGTATCTCATTTATATTTAAATTCTGTGTTGTGTGACTAATGTACGTGTGCTGCTGTAACACCGTATATTCCCATTTTTTTGGGATCAATAAATATCTATCTATCTATCTATCTATCACTGCTGTCCATTACATACTACTGTCAAAGGCTTTGGCCAATATATAATGTGCTTTATTCAATTAATTTAAAAGTTTATAGTAACAATTTATCAAAGAATGCAATGTGCAAACACCGCACGTTGCTTATAATGATGAACCTACAGATAATATTTACCTGAATCAGAACGTTACAGAGCTTTAAAGTTAGTTTCAGCTTACTGTTTAGCTATCGGGCCCTCAACTTTACTGTTTTGGTTCACTCTCACCACTCAAATAGTGTTGATTTTAGGTGCAGCAGGCAGCTGTTTTCAGCTAAAAAGGTCTTACAACCCAGTGTATAGTATCTGCTAAGCAGCAAACAGCAGATAAATGCATGTTAATGTTGCTGCAAAACTGCTGGATGTGTATATCATGTCAACCTACAAGGTGAAAAATATTCCAATGTTTTGATCACAGCTTATTTTCAATGTCCTCAAGTGACTAAAAATATGAGTTGTATTGAGGGTGGCAGTAGATCAGACCGTAGGGAGTTGGGTTGGGAACCGGAAGGTCGCCGGCTCAAGTCCCCGTACGGACCAAAGATGGGTTTGATTCATTTCAACACAACAATGTAGTCTCAAGCCTTCACTAACACACTGAAAAAGACCCAAAAAAAGCTCCACAGGATGAGAAGGCGCCAATGTGTGTGCTTATCTCTATCTGATCACCCTCATCATGTAACCCTCCATGACAGCAGAGGAAATGGGGACGGAGGGAGGTATTTTGCTTAATGAAAACATTTACCCTGTCTTGTACTGATAGCTGCTGTTGTGTATATGTACATAGGTGAAAGGCCAACTTCTCTGGAAAGATGCTGAGCAAGATTGTTTACCTTTGGGAAATCTTGTAAATGACTGTCAACGGGTCAGGAAAGTAGGTTTTTAAAGACTGTTGCCCAAGCTAAGAGCAGATCTGAGTCAAGAAACCAAGATTTACTGTTGGATGGACTTTTTATTAACGAGATCATCTTATCCTACAGCTGTTTTGTTGGGTTTCAGAGGCAATTCAACAGTTCTTATTTTATTTTAGATACTTTTATTTTAACTCATTCACTTAATTGAATGTATATTACATTACAGTACAATTCTCATTTCATTGCAATGTTTATTTTTTCCACACACACACATATATATATATATATATATATATATATATATATATATATATATATATATATATATATATATATATATATATATATATATATATATATACACACACACACACACACACACACACACACATACATACATACACACAGTGAGGAAAATAAGTATTTGAACACCCTGCTATTTTGCAAGTTCTCCCACTTAGAAATCATGGAGGGGTCTGAAATTGTCATCGTAGGTGCATGTCCACTGTGAGAGACATAACCTAAAAAAATAAATCCAGAAATCACAATGTACCTCTCCTGGAACCATCACCTTATCGTGGTGGAGAGGTTTGTGTGTCCCTATGAACCTGAGGGCTGTGTTGTCTGGAGCTTTATGCTCCTGGTAGGGTCTCCCATGGCAAAGAGGTCTCAAGGGAGGGGCCAGACAAAGAATGGTTCAAAGACTCTAATGGAAAATCAAGGAAGGGATAGAGGGACCCTGGCCGGAGAAAGCCCAGGGCCCCCGTCTGGAGCCAGGCCCAGACGGTGGGCTTGTGAGCGAGCGTCTGGTGGCCGGGTTTGCCACGGAGCCCGGTCGGGCACAGCCCGAAGAAGCAACGTGGCACTTCTCCCTCCAGCCCATGGGCCCACCACCTGTGGGAGGATCCAAAGGGGTCGGGTGCGCTGTTATATGGGTGGCAGCGAAGGTCAAGGGCTTCGACGGACCAGACCCGGGCGGCAGAGGCTGGCTCTGGGGACGTGGAATGTCACCTCTCTGTGGGGGAAGGAGCCGGAAGTTGTGCGGGAGGTGGAGCGCTACCAGTTAGATCTGGTGGGGCTTACCTCTACGCACAGTCTCGGTTCTGGAACCGTACTCCTGGATAGGGGTTGGACTCTGTCCTACTCCGGAGTTGCCCATGGTGTGAGGCGCCGGGCGGGTGTGGGGATACTCACAAGCCCCCGGCTGAGCACCGCTGCGTTGGAGTTTACCCCGGTGGACGAGGGGTCGCCTCCCTACCCTGCGGGTGATGGGGGGGAAAACTCTGACTGTTGTTTGTGCATATGCACCAAACAAGAGTTCAGAGTATTCGGCCTTCTTGGAGACCTTGAATGGCGTCCTGTATGGGGCTCCAGTAGGGGACTCCATAGTTCTGCTGGGGGACTTCAATGCACACGTGGGCAATGATGGAGATACTTGGAGAGGCGTGATTGGGAGGAACGGCCTCCCTGATCTAAACCAGAGTGGTTGTCTGTTGTTGGACTTCTGTGCTAGTCATGGATTGTCCATAACAAACACCATGTTCGAACATAGGGATGCTCATAAGTGTACGTGGTACCAGAGCACCCTAGGCCAAAGGTCAATGATCGATTTTATAATCGTTTCATCTGATCTGAGGCCGTATGTTTTGGACACTCGGGTGAAGAGAGGGGCAGAGCTGTCAACTGATCACCATCTGGTAGTGAGTTGGGTCAGGGGATGGGGGAGGACTCTGGACAGACCTGGTAAGCCCAAATGGGTAGTGCGGGTAAACTGGGAACGTCTGGAGGAGGCCCCTGTCCGACGGACTTTCAACTCACACCTCCGGCGGAGTTTTTCGGGCATCCCTGTGGAGGCTGGGGGCATTGAACCTGAGTGGACAATGTTCAAAGTCTCCATTGCTAAAGCTGCGGCGGCGAGCTGTGGTCTTAGGGTTTTAGGTGCCTCAAGGGGCGGTAACCCACGAACACCCTGGTGGACACCGGTGGTCAGGGAAGCCGTCCGACTGAAGAAGGAGTGGACTCCGGAGGCAGTTGCAGGGTACCGACAGGCCCGAAGGGCTGCAGCCTCTGCCGTGACAGAGGCAAAGCAGTGGGTGTGGGAGAAGTTCGGAGAAGACATGGAGAAGGACTTTCAGTCGGCACCAAGGTGCTTCTGGAAAACTGTTTGCCACCTCAGGAGGGGGAAGCGAGGAACCATCCAAGCTGTTTACAGTAAGGATGGGACATTGTTGACCTCAACTGGGGAGGTAATAGAGCGGTGGAAGGAGCACTTTGAGGAACTCCTAAATCCAGCCTCTGTGGTAGAGGCAGAGCTGGAGGATGATGGGGGATTGTCGTCAATTTCCCTGGTGGAAGTCGCTGAGGTAGTCAAACAACTCCACAGCGGCAAAGCCCCAGGGATTGATGAGATCCGTCCAGAAATGCTGAAGGCTCTGGGTGTGGAGTGGATGTCTTGGTTGACACGCCTCTTCAACATTGCGTGGAAGTCTGGGACGGTGCCTAAGGAGTGGCAGACCGGGGTGGTGGTTCCCCTCTTCAAAAAGGGGGACCAGAGGGTGTGTGCCAATTACAGGGGTATCACACTTCTCAGCCTCCCTGGTAAAGTCTACTCCAAGGTGCTGGAAAGGAGGGTTCGGCCGATAGTCGAACCTCGCATTGAAGAGGAACAATGCGGATTCCGTCCTGGCCATGGAACAACGGATCAGATCTTCACTCTCGCAAGGATCTTGGAGGGGGCCTGGGAGTATGCCCAACCAGTCTACATGTGTTTTGTGGATCTGGAGAAGGCGTATGACCGGGTCCCCCGGGAGAAATTGTGTGAGGTGCTGCGGGGAGTATGGGGTGAGGGGTCCCTTCTCAGGGCCATCCAATCTCTGTATGACCAAAGCGAGAGCTGTGTCCGGGTTCTCGGCAGTAAGTCGGACTCGTTCCAGGTGAGGGTTGGCCTCCGCCAGGGCTGCGCTTTGTCACCAATCCTGTTTGTAATATTTATGGACAGGATATCGAGGCGTAGTCGGGGCGGGGTTGCAGTTCGGTGGGCTCGGGATCTCATCGCTGCTTTTTGCAGATGATGTGGTCCTGATGGCATCATCGGTCTGTGACCTTCAGCACTCACTGGATCGGTTCGCCGCCGAGTGTGAAGCGGCTGGGATGAGGATCAGCACCTCTAAATCTGAGGCCATGGTTCTCAGCAGGAAACCGATGGAGTGCTTTCTTCAGGTGGGGAGTGAGTCCTTACCCCAAGTGAAGGAGTTTAAGTACCTTGGGGTCTTGTTCGCGAGTGAGGGGACCATGGAGCGTGAGATTGGTCAGAGAATCGGAGCAGCCGGTGCGGTATTACATTCTGTGTATCGCACCGTTGTGACGAAAAGAGAGCTGAGCCAGAAGGCAAAGCTCTCGATCTACCGGGCAATTTTCGTTCCTACCCTCACCTATGGTCATGAAGGCTGGGTCATGACCGAAAGAACGAGATCCAGGGTACAAGCGGCCGAAATGGGTTTCCTCAGGAGGGTGGCTGGCGTCTCCCTTAGAGATAGGGTGAGAAGCTCAGTCATCCGAGAGGAGCTCGGAGAAAAGCCGCTGCTCCTTCGCGTCGAAAGGAGCCAGTTGAGGTGGTTCGGGCATCTGGTAAGGATGCCTCCTGGGCGCCTCCCTAGGGAGGTGTTCCAGGCACGTCCAGCTGGGAGGAGGCCTCGGGGAAGACCCAGGACTAGGTGGAGAGATTATATCTCCAACCTGGCCTGGGAACGCCTCGGGATCCCCCAGTCGGAGCTGGTTGATGTGGCTCGGGAAAGGGAAGTTTGGGGTCCCTTACTGGAGCTGCTGCCCCCGCGACCCGACTCCGGATAAGCGGATGAAGATGGATGGATGGACAATGTATGATTTTTTTATATATTTATATCTATTTATTTGTATGATACAGCTGCAAATAAGTATTTGAACACCTGAGAAAATCAATGTTAATATTTGGTACAGTAGCCTTTGTTTGCAATTCCAGAGGTCAAACGTTTCCTGTAGTTTTTCACCAGGTTTGACACACTGCAGAAGGGATTTTGGCCCACTCCTCCACACAGATCAGTCAGGTTTCTGGGCTGTCGCTGAGAAACACGGAGTTTGAGCTCCCTCCAAAGATTCAATATTGGGTTTAGGTCTAGAGACTGGCTAGGCCACGCCAGAACCTTGATATGCTTCTTACAGAGCCACTCCTTGGTTATGGATGGTGTTCTTGGGATAGTACTCATCATTCTTCTTCCTCCAAACACGGTTAGTGGAATTATGACCAAAAAGTTCTATTTTGGTCTCATCTGACCACATGACTTTCTCCCATGACTCCTCTGGATCATCCAAATGGTCATTGGCAAACTTAAGACGGGCCTTGACATGTGCTGGTTTAAGTTGGGGAACCTTTTGTGCCATGCATGATTTCAAACCATGACGTCTTAGTGTATTACCAACAGTAACCGTGGAAATGGTAGTCCCAGCTCTTTTCACGTCATTGACCAGCTCCTCCCGTGTAGTTCTGGGCTTATTTCTCACTTTTCTTAAGATCAGAGACCCCACGAGGTGAGCTCTTGCATGGAGCCCCAGTCCGAGGGAGATTGACAGTCATGTTTAACTTCTTCCATTTTCTAATGATTGCTCCAACAGTGGACCTTTTTTCACCAAGCGGCTTGGCAATTTAGCCCTTTCCAGCCTTGTGGAGGTGTACAATTTTGTCTCTAGTGTCTTTGGACAGCTCTTTGGTCTTTGCCATGTTAGTAATTGGATTCTTACTGATTGTATGGGGTGGACAGGTGTCTTTATGCAGCTAACAACCTCAAACAGGTGCATCTAATTTAGGATAATAAATGGAGTGGAGGTGGACATTTTGAAGGCCGTCTAACAGGTCTTTGAGGGTCAGAATTCTAGCTGATAGACAGGTGTTCAAATACTTTTTTTGCAGCTGTATCATACAAATAAATAGTTAAAAAATCATACATTGTGATTTCTGGATATTTTTAGATTATGTCTCTCATAATGGACATACGATGACAATTTCAGACCCCTCCATGATTTCTAAGTGGGAGAACTTGCAAAATAGCAGGGTGTTGAAATACTTATTTTCCTCACTGTACGTATGTGTGTGTGTGGCAGTAGCTCAGTCTGTTTGGAGTTGGGGGTTCAAGTCCAAAGTACGGTGGTAGACTGGTAGCTAGAGAGGTGCCAGTTCACCTCCTGGGCACTGCCAAGGTGCTTTTGAGCAAGGCACCGAACCCCCACCTGCTCGGGGCGCCTTTCTATGGGCAGCCCCTTCACTCTGACATCTCTCCATTAAGTGTGTGTATAGGTACTGAGCGTGTGTGTAATAGGTTGATACACAGCCGACGGCCCTATTGGACAACTGTTTGAATTCTTATTGTGGCAAGAACCAATCAGCTGGCCATCAAGTGGCAATCATTACTTTAAGAAATGACGGTCAGTCGGTCCGGAAAATTGCAAAAATTTTGAATGCGTCCCCAAGTGCAGTCACAAAAAACATCAAGCGTTACAACGAAACTGGCTCACATGAGGACCGCCCCAGGAAAGGAAGACCAAGAGTCACCTCTGCTGCTGAGAATAAGTTCATCTGAGTCACCAGCCTCAGAAATCGCAAGTTAACAGCAGATCAGATTAGAGACCAGATGAATACCACACAGAGTTCTAGCAGTAGACACATCTCTAGAACAATTGTTAAGAGGAAACGAATCAGGCCTTCATGGTCAAATAGCAGCTAGGAAACCACCGCTAAGGAGAGGCAACAAGCAGAAGAGATTTGTTTGGGCCAAGAAACACAAGATATAGACATTAGACCAGTGGAAATCTAGGCTTTGGTCTGATAAATCCAAGTTTGAGATCTTTGGTTCCAACCGCCGTGTCTTTGTGCGACAGAGAAAAGGTGACTGGATGGATTCTACATGCCTGGTTCCCACCGTAAAGCATGGAGGAGGAGGTGTGATGGTGTGGGGTTGCTTTGCTGGTGACAATGTTGGGGATTTATTCCAAATGGAAGGCATACTGAACCAGCATGGCTACAACAGCATCCTGCAGCGATATTCCATCCCATCCAGTTTGTGTTTAGTTGCACCATCATTTTTCAACAGAACAATGACTCCAAACACACCTCCAGGCTGTGTAAGGGCTATTTGACCAAGAAGGAGAGTGATGGATTGCAGAGTGAAGGCAAAATGGCCAACAAGTGCTGAGCATCTCTGGGAACTCCTTCAAGACTGTTGGGAAACCATTTCAGGTGACTACCTCTTGAAGCTCAACAAGAGAATGCCAAGAGTGTGCATAGCAGTAATCAGAGTAAAGGGTGGCTACTTTGAAGAAACTAGAATATAAGAAATGTTTTCAGTTATTTCACACCTTTTTGTTAAGTACATAACTCCATATGTGTTCATTCATAGTTTTGATGCCAGTGAGAATCTACAAATGTAAATAGTCATGAAAATAAAGAAAACGCATTGAATGAGAAGGTGTTTCCAATATAGGCTATACATATCTATTCAATCCAGCCAGATGATACTACTACTACTACTACTACTAATAATAATAATAATAATAATAATAAAAAAAAAAAAACAATGCAAGAAAGGTATCTAACTTAAGGAAAATAACAAAATCAAAAGAGAATGAAAGTAGAGAAGGGAAAAAAGTAATGATAAAAAATAAATACAGGTGCACACAGACACACTTAAAATGTTTGATAAAGGACATACAGTTGTTATTTTAAAGAGTATTAATTTAATATTGAGATAACATTGTCCTCATTTATGAAACGTTTGTGCCCTTATATTTGATTTTAGCTTGTGTGTTTGCACACATTAAAAACTTGTATTCATGTCATGTCTGGCTCCCACTCATGAGGTCATGTTTTATCATGTCATGTTTTAAGGCCTTATCTCGCCATCACAAGAATTTAATATCTAGGTCTATAAAAGAGGTCAACAAAATAAAACTTTACTCAAAAATAGCAGCAACAAAACAGGACATGAAATCAACAAACTGACCTCCCTGAATGAGACAAAAGAGGACATAAAGTATATACTGGCTTGGCAAAACCTAATTACACAAAACCAAGATTCATTTCAATTACATTACATCATTCATAGTATTACATCATAATAAGAGTTATCTCAAGACACTTACAGATATAGTAAGTCTATTGAACTGTGACTATAAATAGTAGTTGTAGTAGTCCATTGCGTAGCAGGGCACTGCAGGGCTTAACAGGGCCAAGCAGGGAACTGAAAACGCCATTCCAGTGAAGGCCTTTATTGTGTTTGATTGCTAGCTTGTAGCTAAGCTAGCAGTCATTTCAAAAACGTTTTAGCTATATATTATTGATTGATTGCTAACGTTAGCTTAAAACACCAATCAACTGACAGCCTTTGTTGTGTTTGATGTTAAGTGAACAAACCTTGTTAACTACGCTCATTTTTACTGTATTGACATTACAGAAGTCTCTTGTTAGCATCTTATATGCTACTCGCCTCACATTGGGCAGTGACAGGTAATTATGCAATGCATAGGATGCCAACTGAAGACTAAGAAGAAGAACAACAAGAACAACAACCAATACAACAACTCTTGCTGTCCTCTTTTTGCCAGTACTTTCAACCCTTTTGCATGGTAAGTTATTTGTTACTTATCTTTTATGTCATGGGTTGGGGTCTTGTTGGGATTATTTTTCCCTTTTTTTGCCTCCTTGTGTTTGTTTCTTAGTCTTCTCCCTGGTCTTGTGTTGTTGATCCTGTCTCGTGTTCCCCGGTAAGTGTCTGCTTGTTCTGCTTCCTGTTTTATGTTGATAGTCTGGTTTCCTGCTCTGTCTCGTCTTGCCAAGCTTTACTTTTGTCAGTCTGATTGTCTTGCCCCGCCCAAATGTGTTTCACCTGATGTATCACCTGTTCCTTGTTATCTTGTTACGTCTTGTATTTAACCCCTGTGTTCCCTTTGTCAGATCCTTTTGCCAGTTTGTCTTGTGAAGGTGATTGTGTCTGCGTTCCTGCCCTGCCCCGCCCGCCCCACCCCCCCCCCACCCCGCCCCACCCCAGATATTCCCAGTGAGTTGTCCCCTGTGCTGTTACCCTGTTTTTGATGTTGCCTTCCCCTAAACCTGTGTTTCCTGCCGTTTTCCTATCGTATTCTTCCCAGTGAGTTTCCAGCCCTTGTGCTCCAGTTTTTGTTTTTTCCTGGCTTCCTGAAATTCTGTTGTGTTATCTGGACTCTATTGCTGCCTTTTTTTTTTTTTTTGCTCAATAAACCTTTTGAATCTCCTGGCTGCTACTCTGCGTTTGGGTCCTCCTTCCGCCACCATAACATTTTACTTCATAACACTAGGAGTGTAATCTCGCACTCGACTAGTTGATTTATTGGTCAATACGTTCTGGCTCATCCAAAATTCTGATTGGTCGATTTTTTGCCGTATTAATTGCATTAGGTGGAAGCATAGACCGTTACGGTCATGGGTGGAAAGCACTAATTGCTAATGGGGGTGTTTACAGAGCACCCCTGTTTCACAGGTAATAGTCTGTCTTCAGAACACCCCCCCCTTGTTTTCACTTTTTTTTGGATTAGCCCAACCCACCAGACACAGATAGAAAGCCTTGGTTTAGTGGTTTGCTGAATATTTATTTAATTGTGAGTGTTTAATTTACAGTCAGTCCTCCTCTACCATGTCGAAGACATCGGCAGCGTGGCAGCATTTTACAAAAATAGATAACGGAAAAAAGTAAAATGCAAAGTTTGCAAGCAACAGTTGCAGCTCAACTACAAACATATCACCTAAAAACGGTAAGCTAACTTGTCTTGTTAGGTTGCCCTGTCTGTTTTGAGTAAGCTATATGAACATATCAGAATTGGCATAATTTATAGTCTAATAATCGTTTTATAACTATAGGCACACCCACCCGCAACGACGGTAGCGTTCCCCAGACACACCCATACCACGCTGGATGTTAAATAATATCACAGAAAGGAATTGTCGACTTTATTGCTTACGACACGAGACCCATTGCTGTTGTGGAGGAATGAGGTTTTAGAACTTGTTAATATACAGCACCAGCACGCCACACCATCATGCATGGACTAAGCGCAAAATGTGAGGGATTCAAAGAGAAAGTTAATGCAACACAGCAAGGCACTGATCTAGACCACAGATATGTTTAAATATACAGTATATATTAAAGTCGACATGCCTTTTGTGTTTAATAGTAAAAGCTTTAAACTAATCGTCTATTCGTGTCTCAGCTGCCAATCCAAGCTCCATGTTCAGAGCGCTGATGCAGCACTGTCAGAGCCGACAGACGAGCGTCATTTCACTGCAAAATAATTAGGTCAAAAACGATTTAATATACTGCAAATAGCCTACAAGGACAAGTACTGCGGGACAGTACAGTTAATTAATCTAACGTTTTTTTTCCGCCCCTCCGTATCCCCCCCCCAGTCGATTTTTAGGTTGAAATTTCAGGACTTCAGTCAACCAAGATTTTCTTTGGTTGATTACAGCCCTACATAACACGATCTGCACACACACCCACATGGACTTTACTGATGTCCCTGATTAGCACACCTCCCTAAATTCAGTCTTTTTTTTTATAATACATTTATTATTTAGCAGCCTGTGTCCTTTCATATTTTTTGTCGTTGCCCACATGCTGGGTTTTGACAAGATATATTTTTAACATGTAAACTGTAGACTACATTTTAACTGACCTACATTTCTCTTCTTTCTCTTTTACTACTACTTTAAGTAACTTTACAGGATTTAATTGACTATAAAGGAACGTTACTTTTTCTTGAGCAAAGTTTTCTAGCTCCATCCATGTTTACATGTTTCTGACTCTTCCTTGATATCTATGGATCAATACAATAAGTGACTTGTATGGCCTTATGTCCAAACATCAGCACTCTGCTGGGTGACTACCTCTGGTAAAATGTTATATTAAAGCTATGGCTACATTTGCTCATGGTCTGTGCTTGTGTAGATTTTCATGTTGATTCTTTCTGTAGGGAAATATCAAATGTTTATCCCATTGTATTTAATTAAGGAGGTCAATTTGGAGTGGATGGGGTATGCAACAATTATATTGGTATAATCTACCAGGAAATTGAGCCTGACCCTATCTGACCTGTACTCCTGCTCTGTCTCTTCTTCCTGTATATCTCTCATTTCTTTCTGACCCCTTACAAACTTGTCTTGTCTACCCCAGAGCTTTCCAACAGGGGCCTCCTTGGGATCACAGCATGGACAGTTGCAGATATGTGAGTCTTGCTGTTGCTTCTCTCCCTCTGACTGTGTGTGGGGGATGATGGGTTGCCATTCGTTGGGAAATACCCGGGGGGGGAGGCTTACAGGATGTAAAAAAATGGTGAGGCAGTGTTTGAGTTTTTTTTTTTTTTTTTGAGATTGTTTTTTTGTTTCATGTTGATGGGTATTTAATTCAGCCAATAAGGTTTACCACTAACTATTTTCCTTATTGATTAGTCAGCAGATTGTCAATTAATCATTCTATTAAATGTCAGACAAAAAAAAAAGTCTCATAAGCTCCACAGAGATGCAGGCGGAGTGGGTAATACCCTGCTCCAGTGCCTGGTGTTGGCAGGAGGTTGGAGCCACCTAATGTGACCGTGGAGATGGAGCGGACCAGTGAGGGCAGAAGAGGACGTGTTACTGAGAGCTGGGTCTTTGGGGAGAAGGGATTTGATCTAAATGCTTTTGTCAGAGAACGATTGGTTGACAGAGGCGGAGAGTAGGTAATCAAACAGGCAGCAGGCATCTTTTTCTTTTATTGATATGACATAGTGGATACTGTTGGCCCTTGGCTGCATGTCATTCTCCCCTTTCATGGCTTCTGCTGTCCTGTCAAAATTAAAGGCTGAAAATGGTAATAAAAAAACATACTTATTGCCAGGAGTGCCAACAAAGTTGTTGCTTTTTTGTTTATGCATGCTGTGTCGGTCTATTCCCTCTACTGCTGAGCATTCAACAGTAGAAACATTTTCTAATGATGGAGAGGTGTTAGGATTCTGTTTTAAATTTTTGATATTTACTTTCAAATTATTTAGTCGTCTCAAAAACAATGTGAAGATTGCCTTAAATAACTATAGCTAAATAGGCTCAACTCCACATTTCCACCATGCTCGGTAATACTTTTTGTTTAAGAAGTTTCTGTCCTAAGCTGCTTCATTGGTTATTTCTGTGAAACTGTGCTGTGTCTGTGGGTCTATATCAGCTTAAAGAGCTACCAGGAAGTAGCTGTACATCAGCCAGATAGCTGTTTGGCAGCTGACATCGTGATGACAGGTGCATCGTAACAGTGGCACGGATGCTGCAGAAAGTGAGAATAGAAGGCTGAGCCTTGACAGAGCTTTGTGCATGTGTGTAAGGAGAGCTGTGAGGTTGTCTTTTATATATATATGTGTGTGCATTGTGGGAATGTTTCTTTGAATGTGTGTCTGGATAGTGGGTATGTTGCATGTGTGTGCAGTGCAAATTCCTATTATATCTTCATGCTTACTGGAAAGTGATTCAGCCATATTTAATCCTATAAAGATTGCATATTGTAGAATTTTGCAATCGGTGCATGTTGTGCATTTGTGTCCATGGCACTGTGGACATACACTCACCTTGTAATGTAACGCCTACTTCCTGTGCCCTTGGATTTGACACCGAGGTTTAGGGGTTTAACTCCTTGCTAAATCTGTCGCATGGAACCTGGAAGAGATCAGCAGATCAACTAACACCAACAGCGGCAGCTCTGGTTCCAATTCTGATAGGAGTGGGTTCAACTCTAAAGCTGCTTGCGTGTGCCTAATCACAAGACATTTTAATTAGTATTATGAAGTTGTATGAATCCTGTGTCAAAGTCAGGGGATAATCAATTGAGATTGTGTGTGTGCGTCCTTGAGAACTGTAAGTCGTATAACTCATGTATTGCTCTATAGTTCTTACACATTTAAAGTAAGTTAGCTAGTGATGTTGTTTGTGTTCTTACCTGTTAGCTAGGTTGCAGGTTGCATCAAGAGAGAAAAGTCTCCGTCCGTGTCTTAACAAACACTTCTGGGGCTTTAAATACAGTCCTAATCTAGTCCTCATTAACTAGTTTAAATCATTTCACTGGAGTTACGTTATTTTCGTCATCAATACCATATTCAATCTAATTGGATGGGAATATACTGTTCGTTGCACTTGAAGCACCACTAATACGACTCGACAGATTCTGCGTAATTCTGCATTCTTTCGCAGCAAATCATTGCGGCTTGATGGCACTAACATTAGCACATAGTAGTATGGATGGCGACATGACTGAAAACGAAGAAAACGGAGATCCCAGAGATTGGGCAGGCAGGCAGCAAGACATTCCTGAATCGATCATCCTCGTCCTTATCTGAGAGAGATGTTTGAGACAGTAGGCATCAAGAAGGACTTCTGGCCAATGTGCTGGGGAACTCCTTCATTAATGTCAGTTTAGTCATTCATATTTTATCCTTTTTCTTTCCAGAAGACATATTTGAGCACATGCATACATGTAGATTCCTTTAAATGTTAAGGGGAAGATAAAAAAAGAGAAACTAGATCTGTGAATTCTCACAGAATCACAACTGAATTCATATCTTGCTGCTCAGTCAGAATCATATTAACCTGGAGTCCCAGTCTCTGTCACAATAATCATATATGGGATGTTTTAGGCCTATTGGCAGATATCCATTTTAAAATGTAGACAATGGCATACAAGGTATATAAGGCAGCGTGCACTCTAGTAACATTTGTGTGGTCCAGGTAGCTTTGTATAAAACAATGTTTGGCATTTGCAAGGTTGCTTTTACTTTTATGCTTTAAGTACAGTTCCAAGCCTGTACTTTGTTACTTTTACTTGAGTAAAGAAGTTAAATCAGTACTTCTACTTTTACCAGACTATTTTACGAAAGTGAGTACTTTTGTACTTTTGCCATCTCTGCATCTACACAGTTTTAAGAGCGTTTAGCTCCAGGTTGTTCTGACCACACCAGAAGGTTTTATTTTTACCTCAATTTTACAATACAAGTAGGGGGCTATGACTCTCTTTTAGCTAAGTTGTCCTTAGCCTAAAAAACTTGGACTCCTGGTCTATGTGCTTAATGAGATCTTCCCCAACCTCACCTACTGCCAGGATGTGTGTGTTCCCCAGACAGGTGGGTGCTGGGACAGTGAGTTGGGTGACTTTGGAGCAGAGGATTTCTGGGATGATGGTGTTTAATGCCGAGCTGAAATACACAAGCAGGATCTTTACATACCTGGGGAGTCAAGGTGTTGCAGGATGTGGTACAGTCCCATGTTGACTGCATCAGCCACTGTAGGGGCCTTCAGTTGGGTCAACAACAGCCTCTCAAAGAATTTCAGTAGGCAGGTCTGTAGTCATTTAGTCTTGTAATGGTGGATTTTTTGTGGACAGGGATGATGGTGAAGCGTTTGAAGCAGGGAGGGACATTTCCAGTGATCTGTTGAAGAGCTGTGTAAAGCTCTGAGCTCATAACTTATAGACATTTTTATTGTTGTGTAAATAATAGGATGAATAGAAAACAAACAAGCATTGTGCAGCCTGGATCATATTGTGCAGGAGTGTTAGTATTGTGGAAATGATTGCTCCTGGGGGATGCCGCTTGCCACTCGAGTGTGGCGGTAGCTCAGTCTGTAGGGAGTTGGGTTGGGAACCAGAAGGTCGCAGGACCAAAATATGGGCTCCATTAAGTGCATATATCGGTACTGAGCATGTGAAATAGGCCTGCGTAAAATAACAAGTGTGTAAATTATAATTTACCCTTCTGGGATTAATAAAGTATACATTATTATTATTACTCAAAGTTGTTGCAAAGCGCTTTACAATAAACTTCAATGGGACCAAGGAATTGTATCCCATATGTCTTGTTTATTTAATATGTTTTTTTATACACTAAACTGTATGGCTGTTGTCTTTGAGGCACAACACACCAAATGTGTAAACCTACTTTCATTGGTTGTTATACAATTTGTTCCTCTTACTTCATGAAGACAAAACAAGGTTCTCCTTATGTAAAGCTGTCATCCAACAAGACATGCTGGAATGTTCAACATGCACAAATTCTCTCAGTGTAGAGAAAAGGAGGATAAGTGGCTTGTTTATGGAGCCGACTACTCAGGACGTCTGCTAACAAACCCAACTGCAGAGTGTAGCTCTGCTATCGCATGAGGAAATGTCTGCCCAGGTTGATCTTTACTGAGAGGGACACAAGCACTAAAGAATCTTCCTGCCATTGTGAGAAAAGACTGCCTTGAAGTGGGTAAAGCAGCTTTGCTTGTTGTCGTAAAGAGAGTTATGTTTCCCCACCCACATGTAACCCACACCAGTGGTAGTTGAGTGGTAATGGGAAACAAACAAATACATACGTAGGAATCTAAGTTTCTATAGTAATTTTTTTCTTTGATCTGGAGGATACTCAATGTAGTTACATTCCAACACTGAAAAGTAATGGTAATGTCTGTCAGTGTACATTTCTGCTGAGATATCAGTGCCCAGTTGAATTTTAAAGAAATTATAAAGACAAACTTCCTATCCTATTCCTTGTCGATGCTATTTGTGTAACAGTCACATAATCAGTTGCTTCATGGAACAGATTTCCATCAAATATTGCGCATACACCAAGATAACCAAAGACTAAAAGGATATGATTGGGTTTTGAATGTGAAAAAACAAGCTCACACTGTGGATTTTGAAGGGAATGGCAGTGTCTTCAGATATTCTTCATCTGGTTCCAAGCAAGACATCTGAGCTTGTACAAGAGAGCAGTCGTTGGCAGCGGTAGAAACAAGCAGCATACCAGAATACGTTGATTGGTAGTGGCGTTAGAGATCCTCTTACCAAGCAGCAAGCTGTGTGCTGCAGGTTTTTGCAAGAACCAGTGTAGGATATTATGTTGTGATAATGAACTGTGATGGGGGTATGCAGCAATCAGCTGAATGAGCATTGCACCTTGAAAAATGTATTACACATGAATGCAAACACAAAGCCCAGCTCATACAGAGGTGTTGTTTTCCTTTTTATACTGCAATACATACAGTATACATATGTGACGATGTGCTACAAGCTTCAGCTGAGCTAGTAATTATGATATGGTGTTACCATATTGTACCTAAATTAAATTATAGCATCCATGGGAAAAAAAACATTATACTAAATATGTGTTGATGTTTTGTCTTCTTCTGTCCAATCTCATTAATCAGCTCGTGACCCCGGTCAGATTCTTCTCATAACCCCCCGAACCACGGCTGGGGAACCTCCAACATAATGTGAGCAACAGATGTAAATGCTTTTCTTTTAGCTAAAAATATGTTTTTGGTATGGAATGATGAGAAAACATGGAAAATACAATGTAAACATGTCCACTCTTGCAGAACTTTTGTTATGTTTTAATTATTTGAAAACCCAGGGTTAGAATGTCATGTTTAAGATCATATCCACTGCTTTAGAGTCACAATGCTTTTTCCTTGAGTCCCAAACAAAACACATTTCTCGTGGTTAATGTCTTGCACATCCCCAGATAAGAAATGTCTGTAAACAGGATGTTACTGTTTACAAAATCTTGGCTCTGTTTTTTGCCCTTTGCTTGTAATTGAATGCAATTAAGGAAATGGTATTGAATTAATGTTGACTTTTATTGTGGAAGTGAGGCCCGGGGTTTTGCATCTAAAAGACCGAAAAAGCAGTTACAAGTTCTGTTGTAGCAGTTGCAAGTATCATTGCTTTTAAACCTAGCGAAGGCGCAGCCGTATGTACGGAACAAAGCATTGTGACAAGCATCTAATGACTAGCATCTAATGACTAGCATATAGTGACTAGCATCTAGTGACTAGCATCTAGTGACTAGCATCTAATGACTAGCATATAGTGACTAGCATCTAGTGACTAGCATCTAGTGACTAGCATCTAATGAGTAGCATCTAGTGACTAGCATCTAGTGACTAAGATTTAATGACGAGCATCTAATGAGTAGCATCTAATGACGAGCATCTAATGAGTAGCATCTAATGACGAGCATCTAATGAGTAGCATCTAATGACGAGCATCTAATGACGAGCATCTAATGACTAGCATCTAATGACGAGCATCTAATGACTAGCATATAGTGACTAGCATATAGTGACTAGCATCTAGTGACTAGCATCTAATGACTAGCATCTAATGAGTAGCATCAAGTGACTAGCATCTAGTGACTAGGATTTAATAACGAGCATCTAATGAGTAGCATCTAATGACGAGCATCTAATGACGAGCATCTAATGACGAGCATCTGATGACTAGCATCTGATGACGAGCATCTAATGACTAGCATCTAATGACTAGCATCTAATGACTAGCATCTAATGACTAGCATCTAATGACTAGCATCTAATGACTAGCATCTAATGACTAGCATCTAATGACGAGCATCTAATGACTAGCATCTAATGACTAGCATCTAATGACTAGCATCTGATGACGAGCATCTAATGACTAGCAAGCACTTTCTTACTGCTGCTGCCGTACAGTGAGCATCTTCCTTTACCATACGCTGCAGCCAGGTGCTAAGCGACTTCCCGTCTCCACCCCTTTCCTCTTGTCCTCTATTCATGCCCAGCGCCATTTGTTTTTAACTCCTTTCTCAACTATATCTGTATCTAAATTTTTTTTAGCCGCAGTACCACGGAGACCACACGCCTCACTATTGCTTTTTGGCAAGGACCCGCTCTATTTTGCATCCGATTGGCTAGAACTCGTTTCATTGGTAGGTGGAAGTTCGATGATTGGTTAAACCCAGCGCATCACAAACAATTCCCACGTGGACTTTTTAATTTATTTATTTTTCTAACATAGTCATAACCCAGAATTCCGGCACCAGGCCCAAGCCCTTTAAGCCCTGCGTTAGTTAGAGTTGCGTTCCTCTCAGATGATTGGCAAGTGAAATCAATTGACTCAAAAATATAAAAACCGCACGCAAGTTCCCAAATTAATTTATTTTTCCTCATAGCCGCACGCTGTGAGATCCGTCACGGTGCCGGAATACTTTAAGCCCTGCAGCCTTTATTCAAATTGTGCCTTTTATGGAAATGGTGAAACAGAACCTATTTGTTAGCAACCTATAGACAGCTGAATATAACATACCTTATCCCTTCTTTGATTTCTCAGCTTTTTAACGTCATAATGCACTGTGTTACTACTTACTGCCAAAGCAGCTTTCATCCTAAGTGGTCATCCTGTTTAGGGACTCCACTTTAAAAACATCCCTTTTATATAAGGAAGACACATGATTATATAACACATTCTGCAATGTATGAGTTTGGAGTTTAAAAGTTCAGGTCTATGAAAGAAAGAAATGCAGACAGTATTGGTTATGAGTAGAGTGTATTCCATTTTTAAAATGAAAATATTAACAAAGCAAGTGTTAAATATCCTTCATAATGAGTGGGTTTGACGCTCTTTTCATTAATGTTAAAATTTGAATTTGAAAATAAGACATGAAACTCTTGGTGCTGGAAGTGGTAGTGGGACAAAATTAGCTCAAATAACGTTCAACCTAGTAGATTTCCTGGAGATCTCTCAGAAATCTCTTGATACAATAATTTCATCCTCCACAGAAGTCCACAGTGTTATAAAATAAACAGATCAATCTCCCCATCAACTGATTATCTACTGATGAAGACCATGTAATCAGTCTTCACGCTCCAGAAAAAAAAGCTATTATGTATATTTATTATATAAAATATAAAAGGATTGTCACAATTGTCAAGAAAAAAACAAAGAATTGTACTAACTGGTGGTTTTATATTTCAGGGCCTTGAATGTTATTCTTATTGATATAGATGATATCTAAAATAGTTATCTACTTTAGTTCTCATAGACAATAAACTGTGTATCTGACGCAGAGTAAGTTCCAGCACTGCAGCATGAATGACTCATCATAACAATGACTAACATGACCTGTTGAGCCCACTCACAGTGACAGTCAACTCACGGAAAATAGAATTTGCTCTGAAACTGTTTGCATTATGGGAAAAAAGGCATCATGGCCCACGATATCAGGTACTCGACACGCAGGTTTCAATGGGTTTCAGGAATAGTCCAGCCTCCCCCACTCAATGCTCATGCACAAAATATGAAATCATTATGTCCTTGATTCATTTTTGTGTTTGGTATCAGTGGATGTGTACTGAAATGAGGCGTGTTGCTTGAATCCATAAAAATGCATTTCAAAGATTGCTTCATGCCCTGTTTAGGAAAACATCAAGTAGCTTATTGGTATCCTGGTCCCAGGGATCCTGGAATGACACCCAGTAGCTCCATAATACCTCAACTGGAGGTATAATAATTGGTATGTCATTATCATGGAACAGATCAACCGTCTGCTGAAATGACCACCAATAACTTAGTAGTAATGTAGTCAATTTTACTATATTTGCATACAGTGGTGGAATGTAACATAACTAATAAAGGTACTTTACTGTCATATAGAAATACAGTTCGTGTAGAAAAATTCATTTTCTGCATTTAACCCATCCCTCAAGGAAGCAGTGGGCAGCAATCATAGCGCCCAGGGAAATAAAGTATATTTCCTCAAATGCAAATCAGAGGTACTTCACTTGAGTATTGTCATGCCACTTTCTACTTCTATATACATTTCAGATTAAATATTGTACATTTAACTCCACTACATTCATCTAACTGCTTTAGTTACTTTACAAATGATGAGTTTTTCACACAAAACACATGTAGTTTATAAAATGTTGTATTATAAATTGCATATACACTAAAATATATAGGCCTACACTTACAGCTGAAATGATTAGAGGATTAAAAAGTTAATTGAACTTTTTTGATTGTTTCTAAAATTTGAGGATTTTTCTGCAATGAGTACTTTTACTTTTAACACTATTACATTTTGCCTGATGATACTTGCATACTTTTACTTAAGTAACATTTTCAATGCATGACTTTGAATTGGAACAGAGTATTTTTTACAGTATGGTAATAGGATCTGAATACTTCTTCCACCACTGTTGCATACACTCGCAATTTATAATTAGCTTAGTCATTATTGTTTTTGTGCTTCAGAAACATTAGGATAAGTAGATTGTTTAAAACCTTTTGAAGTCTATAAAACTAAAAGACTAACAACAGATTTAGCCTGACTGAGCTCCTTATGCAAGTTGTTTTTGACAAGGCCTCACGGCAAAGACCAGGTCATTTGTCTTTAATCTGCAGCTGGCAAACCACTAGTTAAAACTGCTGGAGTACCTGAGGCTACAGTCATGCTCATCTGGAGTTTAACCAGCTGCCTCATCAGGTCACACTGCTGTTTCGCTTTAAAAGAAGAGCTTTTTATTGAGAGCTGCCACAGGGCATGGTGAATTGAGCATCTGCTTTGCACCAATCCATCCAATAGCTGTCAAGCTATTGTGTAAGTTATTTGGGGGCATCTTTGGGTTACACATTTTAGCACAACAATCTTCTAAGAAATTATAGCATTATAACAAATAACACATTGTGGGCATGCTACACCAACATCTGGGGATGGGGGGCACTACAACAATCAGTGAGTGTTTATTAGTAATGATAACCCGTTTGATTACATCTTCCTGATAAGTGACCTCTATTGTGCAAATCATTGTCTCAATATAAAAAGCAAAACTTGTGACTTTAGTGGGGAAAACAAAACATAAACACAACACATACAATATCATTATCTTTTGAGTTGATGCAACACACAGCAAACATGAAGCAACATTATTCATTTGGAGAGTGGTGTTTCAGACAACTAGACAAATATAAATCCAATATTCAGTCAAATTCTTAAATTCTGTTTTGGTTTACACCAACTCAGAAATAGCTCGTTATCAGCCAAATTGACTATATTCACCAGCTAGTCGCTAACTGTATGTTTTTTTGTGGTGTGTAAGCAGCGTATACTTGCATTTTAGATTTGTGTGCTGAAAACAATTGTCTGGAAATAACAAAGTTGCATCAACACTGAGCTCAAAGACACTAGACTGTGCTTTGTAAGCTGAGGGGAACTGCATTGTCGAGTAATAACTTCCCTGTGCACCTCTTCACAACAGTTATTCTCTTTGTTAATAAAAAAAATATTGATAGTAGCAGCTTTTACTATAGGATTGGCAGATCCGAAAATGCCCATAGGAATGGGCCAAATGGGTCGCCTTGGTGGACAAAAGATCTACTTTGTCATTTATGTCTGTCCGTTTAAGTTATTGGAACCTGTCAGACAACACTGTAGGACATTTGGTGTGTCAGCGTCATGAACCATGCAGCTAAAATGAGAAATAATGTGCTCTGTATGGGTCTGATATTTGCATTTTCAAACTGTCCGTACAGATTAAGGATTGCTTAATGTTGTAGATATTTAGAATACCATCTTAATGCCAAAATGTCAAGTTTAATGTTTTTTTTGTTTTGTTTTCTGAATATGTAGATAAGTTTCATTTATCCAATGTTTATTTGAGTATATCCTCACCTAGTATCCCCTGAGTCCTCCGTATAATTTTATCATATTTTAACATATTTGTGCCATTGTAATTATTATATTTTTAAGAGTGGAGCCTTTAATCCATTCCCAGTATTTAAGTAATATATCTAATTCTGTTCAGTTTAATCCCCACTTGCTACACTGCCTATTTTAAGCATTTGTCCTTCTGTGACTGCATATACACAGCTGGAGTGTTCAAAGTTACAAAGTGTTTCGTATAGAAATCTTCAAATCGCAGTGCAGAAGTAAAGACATCCAGGATAACTGTCTTTTGAATGGTGTCCCATTGTGACCAAGGTCTTTATTACTCCCCTTCTGTATGCCATTCCTGTCTCATTTACACTGTAGAGACGTGGCTCCCAACCTTTTTGGTCTGAGGTACCCCCACAGCCATGTCAGAGAAACTCACCTACACCTGCACCAATTCCCAGTGTGTTCCATATGTATGTCTTTATACAGCTTAACTGTCAATATTTAGCTTGGTTCGGTTTGCAATCATACTACTACTACTACTACTGCTTGAATGAACTATATTGAACAGTTTAGTCAGTATACTAAAGGAGCACACCCCACTCTAGCAACGTGGGAACGACGTGGGCGCTGGACGGGAAATTGACAACTACATCGGTCTTAAAGCAAAGACACTTATGTCGAGCTTTGCCCCGCGCTGTGTCGGGTGCAAGATTGGGCCCATTGTTTGATGGTGTCAGACTTTAATCTTATCAAAGTCTTTTCAGAGTCTTCTAGTGTATGGTATAGGCATTAGCTAACCATTTCAGTCTCTTGTGCTGCAATACTTTCAAATATTCATTTCTCCCATATTTTCATGACTTTTAGCTGCCTGATTTTTAGTTATTAACAGCTCAAATGTTATTTTAATAAAAACATTTCTATTTTTTTTTCTCAAATTAGTTGGACTGCTCCACAATCTTTCCAAGTACCCCAGCAAAAAGCAGCATCAAAAGTACCCCCTGGGTACTGCTGACATACCTGAGCCTGCCCTGTAGTCCACCCCACCCTCTCTCCTCTGCAAGCTGGCCAGGGACCTTACATGGTCAATTTACAAGCCCACCCTTTGTTGTTAATCATTAGCCATCCTTGTTACCCTCAAACGTAACCTTACATGTCATGCCACAACACTAGCAAAACTCAACCTCCCAGAGGTAACTAATGTTACATTACTTGTCCTAATGTCCTAATCTTTATTTACTGTCCTATGTCTTGTAATGTTATGTTACCAATAATAAAATAATGTATTATGACTCCCCTCAGCTACAAGTACCCCTATGTAACCAAATGTTTTAAAAACAAAAACAAATTCTGTCTATTAAATGATTTTCAGTTTCTTAAAATACATCCTAACCTTTCTGCTAGTGTCATTTCAAGGGCAAAAACAGGGAGGAAATCAAAAATGAACTGACAACTTCAAAACCATGATCGCTGGAAATGATTTGGTTCTCACCAAGATAAAAAAAGAGGCTCTTGAAAGATGAACAACCTTTGACTGTGAAACGTAGGTATGGTGAGTGAAGATGAGAGTGCTTTGTGTCCTCAAGGCGTTCGGTCAGATGGGCAGGAAGGATAAGGTGGGGCTAAGACAAACCAAGAAACACTAACACAGAAAGAAATGCATGTCATACCTCGGTCAAATCTGTGCTTGAACCAAAACCCTTTTTAACGAGCTTGTTGCATCCTACAGTGTGTTGTGTTGCTCAGACTGTAACAAGGTATCAGTAACAGAGGGATGTAAAAACTGTCAAAAGTCCTCGTATAACTTTAAAGCACTTGTCCAAAAAATGTGTGCCAGTACAGTTTTCTGGTACACCCAAATCCCCTTCTCACATTCAACACTGAAACAAAATGTTCTGATCTCTTCCATTCAGTCGCTCTCTAGGACTTTGCACATCTATCTCAGAGAGTAACTGCATCCCAAAGTGCTCATCAAGTGGTAGTGAAGTGTTACGCAAAACCAGAGACAGCAAGCCAACCCAACCTCTTAAACAAACTCTCAGCAAGGAAATGGGAGTTGGTGGTATTAAATAGAATTAGCAGCCTAAGTGGTGCCTGCTCTGAGGATGGCCTGTGGAAACTTCCTGCATGTGTTGAAAAGGAAGTTTCGCTGCCCTTGATTTGTACCTGGAGTATACTGGACCACCTGCTGTCTCATTTTCAGAGGAACAGTGGCTTTCCTCTAACTTGTGTTTTGGAAGCCAGATTCCATAACATTGAAGAAAAATGCCTGGCCGATACTGGCCTTGGTTGTCTGTCTAACTTCGTCATCCCGAAGAAAGTCTCCAGCACAACTCTGTCCGAAGGAATGCAGTCATCAGCAACAGTATTCAGTGAAAACATGGCAATAACAGCCCACGCTGACATCCACTGCAGCAGAATGTTTCTGTTTGTTAGTGTCAAAGGGGAATTTGAGCAAAGGCACCACCAGTAACTGTGTTTGCTCTCGGCAGCTCCAATTCTCCCGCTCAACAGTCCATATCATCACCGCTAAAGCAGTAGCCTCCCTCGGCCTCTCTCTGGCTCAGTCAAAAACCTATAAAACATCCTCATCACCTTTTGCTGATGGAAACATAGCTATTTTGCAATCCTCGGAAAGAGAGCAAGGACTTTTGTGAACAGCGTTTTGTCCCCAGCTACCAAGTATCTTTTAGTAATTGCATCCTCCAGTGTAGAGGAAGGACAAACGTAGTAGTAGTAGTAGTCGTGGTAGTAGTAGTAGTAGTAGTAGTAGTAGAGCAACTTGTTCAGCTGTGGTCAGCTGGGCCCCAGAGACACAGACCATCGGAAAGAAAATGCAACCAAATTGTACCTTAACTGCCGTCCTTAGTGACTATGAGATCCTGTAACTTATCCTAAAAGAAGGGAAATATTTAACCATGAATGACTGCTCTGAGTAAACTGCATGCAGGTTAGATATCTATACTGCCACTGATTTATTTAACAGATAAAAGAGATTATAGCAAACTGATATCACTGTTATGCATACACTGTGGATTGCCAAAACTGTAATTGAAAAGGATGAATGCATAGCTGTCTACGCTATAATGATACAAGATACAGATACAGATACAAGACATAGCTCTGAATGCTAAAATGTAGATGAAAACATGAGGACAGATCCCTTTCTGTCGAGACCTCTCTCCCTTTTTCTATACCTCACATTTTTTTCTGAAGTTTGAAGAGTACATTTTCACGAGTGTTGTGTTGATTGAGTATGAAAATGGTAAGAAGCATATTGGCTGCTCAGAATGTGGTAAAAAATCTCCCTGTATTGTTATATTTGAAGGAAGGTGGGGTAGTTTTAATCCAGTTGGGAGATGGATATGAGTGACAGTGCACAGATGTGGGAAATTCATGTGTACCACAGCTGGGATGTGCAAGTACAACTGGTTCACGTGAGAAGAAAAGATGTGGTGAACTGTCCAGACAGAGTGATGGCGTGCAATTTGTTATGGCCATTGTGCAGGAATTCCTACTTTACAAGACGTGAAGTGACTTCCTGTGAGAAAAGCATTGCACAACGTACCACCAGTGTTTCCACAACTACACCTGAGCTCCTCTAATCTGAGAATTGTCTTTGTCTGTGCTCACTGGCCAACACTATACATCTTTCTTCACTCTTAAGGATGTGAAAAATGGCCTGTCACTTAATAATGTTGCTAATCTCTCATCACATTTTTCACCTAATGGGTTGCAGTGTGCCATTTTTAGTGGTGTTGGCAATGGTCAGTTACGTCAGTTGTTACTGTGACCTTGCCAACAATGCTTGCTAAGTGTCTGAAGTAATGCCTTGAGTATAGGCTACACATGTGTGTTTGTCTTCTGGGTATTTAAGAACCACTTTGACACTGGTTGTGCAGCATGCTGTATATTTACAGCTCATTCAAAACACCTCTTGGCTTTTACTGAACTATACGATTTTGAACCTGCTACAGTAATCCTTGCTGACATTTATTTCCGATGACATGACAAATTTGAGTTTTAGCACTCTTGTTTTTTGGGGGAAAGTTGTTCATGTTTACTGATATTTTTGGACATTCTGGGACCAAAGGAATAACATGAACAGAGACCAAGTTATCACCAAGACCAGAATGTATCAAGACTAAGACAAGACCAAGACCAGAAACACCCACATAAAACAAATTAAGATTATTCTTCATTCTCTTTTATTGCCATACGTGTATATAAAAATGAAATAATCATCTTGAAACCAAATTCTGAGTCCTCTTTATCTAAGACTGAGACAAGACCGAGTAAGAAATGGGGTTGATTCTGAGACGAGACCTACAACAATGTATGAATTTAAGAAATGGGCGTACATTTCCCCTTTAAGCATTGGTTAATTGCATGCTGAAAAGGAACTGGCATGAGTGGGTAAATACACGGTGACAGCAATTGGAATTGGAACAGTTGTGTTCAGCCTTTATAGGACGGAATTAAATGATACGCAATGGCATTTGAGTCACAAGGCCAAACTCACATTTCTCTCCTTCTGCCAAACAAAAGTTGTCAAAACTAGAGAGCAAATCTTCCCAGGGGACGATCTTTTCCAAAGCTTTAGGAAATAACTCGGAGGAAAACGCTGTCTCTCGCATTATAAAATTATCGCTGCTCTGTTGTTTATATCTGCAATCCTTTACAAAACCAACTTCCTTAGACACAAGCTGGACACCAACAGGTGCATCCAGTCTCACTCAAAACACAGATGTTAACGGGAACATTTTGGAACAGAAAACGGAAGTCCTAAAATATAAGAGAAACAAAAGACACTTTCTGTCATACTGTGGCCATGGTTGGCTGGTTTAATTATAGAAATATGTTTTTACTGCTCTGCTGTGCATGCTGCAACCTCAAAGCAAAATCCCTTCTCTGAATGCATTTCTCAAATTAATTTCACAAATATAGCTAGCAGAGAAAATGGATCTCCTGTGAGAGTTAGTTAGTTAGTTAGAGTTAGTCTGCATCCCAGGCTTTCTCCTGACAAAATCCACATTTCAGTATTTTTGGTTGTACTCTTAAAAGTTAAACCACACCAGTAAGTGAAACAACTAAGTCATCCACACTTTACTAAATAGGGTATGATGAAGAGACTACGTAAGAGTGAAAACTTTGACCCGCTGGTGGCGTCAGGGGATTACCAAAGTCAGTAGGATTCATCCCCTGGCGAACATTGCCTGTACAACATGTCAGACCATGTTGAGATATTTCAGGCCCAGACAGACAGTATTATGTATTACTGTCATTCTGATGGACAGCAAGGAAGAGGTTATCAGGTTGCAAGAGAGTTTGAAGAGTTGAATCTTTTATGCTATTTCTGCTCCGAAACTGCAATTTGTCTTCTTTAGAATCAAAGCTATGTACAGCTGCTGTCCTCCATGAAGAAGCAAGAAGGAATCAGCTGAAGTGTTAATGTTTTGTCCCTGTAAAGGGACGACTTGACTTGGAATGGTTTTACCCCAAAGCTCTCACTCTGCAGCTACTTCTAGGGTTTGAAAATGTCCCCAGAAGAAGCTGCACACTGTCTGCCAAAGAAAGACACAACGATAGAAAGAGAAAGTCTTCCTGTTCTTCTGTTACCCCTCCTTGAGTGATAATGTGTTAGAGAGAGACTCTGGGTGTGTTTGTTTTTTAAAGTGGGAAATGGGGTTGAGGGGATGGGGGGGTGTTGTTGGAGACTCACCCTCCCTTCTGGGAATACAGGAAACTGAGGGGGGTAAGGAAATGGCCATACATTTTTGTAGGGATACTAGCAAGACTCACCAGCCCACCAGACTGAGCTTCAGCATTTTTTTTCCACTTTGAAGTTGGCTTAACAAAATGCCATTGTTAATGTATGCTGCAGCCAACATCAGTCAGTGGACAGGAGAAAGTCAATAGAGGAAGGAAGTGGTCATGGTGCAGACTATCTGCTGACTGGCTGGAGATACAGATACAGGACTCTGTCAATGATACTCTGGCTTCCAGGGTTTCTTTAGTTTATTACATTTAAATACTGAAATAGGCCTAATACAGTACCACTTGACAACAGTGTCCCGCTTGTCATCACTCCAACTAGTTTAAAATTGTATACAATTTCTAAAAACATTAAGTCAGATTAAACTTCTTGATGTAGTAATTTGTGAATCATATTTTCTAACTTGAACACATTATTGTGTGAAATTAAGTGGAATCCAACCTGCAATGCCCACTATCTTAAATATAATTCCCACCTTGTCACTGTTTAGTAAAAAGGGGCCTTGAATGTATATATTATTGCTGCTTATATATATTTTTATATTTACTGTTTTCCTGTATTGCTTCTTAGATTTATTTACTTATTTTATTATATTGCTTATACTTATTTTTATATTTTCCTTACATTTTCTACTTGCTGTTTTTCCTTAAAGGAGCATAAGCTTTTCATACGCTTGTACTCATAAATGGTGTCACAATAAACATCTTGAATCTAATTGCCATTGAATAAAAGAAGAAATCGTTAAAATGACATAACTTTCCTACAGTACACATAAAAATAGGTTCAAGAACTTTCTTGAGTCTCAACAATTGAGTTCACTATTTAACAGGGACATAGTGTCTGAGTGAGGATTATGGCCTTGTCTGAAACATAAACCACTGCAAATCCAGTGTGTAGTGTTTACATGTTTTTAGTATATAACATAATGTGTTACTAAAGCCTTGAGCTGAGGGATTTTACTTTTGGACAGATCCAGGCTAGCTGTTTCCCTGTTTACAGTATTTTTGCTAAGCTAATAAACATATTTCTCAAAGTATCAAACTATTCCTTTAAACTCTGGACAAACACTTGAAACTGCACAAATAAATGTTGGACTAGAAATTTTAAAGATTTTTTTGTTTTATTTTCATTTAAAAAGCTTAAAATGTGAATGGCTGTGAATGTCATACATACAGTGGCTTGAGAAGGTTTACACCCATGCTAATGTTGATTAAAAAGATGAATAAAAAAACATCTTTTGGAAATTGATTTTAATGCCTTAATTCAAAAAATGTAGCAAAATCCAACCTTTTAGAGACACGAATTTTATTTGTGATTGAATGATGTATTGTAAATAAATAAATATTCTTCCTTAAAATACAGGGGGCATAGGCATACACCCCCTATGTTAAATTCCCATAGAGGCAGGCACATTTTAATTATTAAAGGCCAGTTATTTCATGGATCCAGGATGCCAAGCATCCTGATAAAGTTCCCTTGGCCTTTGGAATTAAAATACCACATACCCTTCACCATACATAGAGATTGGCATGGGGAACTTTCCATAGGATCATCTCTCAATGCAAATCAAACCAGCTATTAGTCTAACTGAAATAACACCATGCCAAGCTCTCGGTATGGTGAAGGGTATGTGATGATGTGGGGGGGTATTTTAATTCCAAAGGCCAAGGGAACTTTATCAGGATGCATAGTATCCTGATCCATGAAATAACTGGCCTTTAATAATAAAAATGTGCCTGCCTATATGGGAATTTAACATAAGGATGTGTATACTTATGCCCCCTGTATTTTAAGGAAGATCATTCTTCATTTTCAAAGAAAATTGGTGTCCTTTAAAGGTTGGATTTTCCTAAATATTTTTGAATTAAGGCATTAAGATCAATTTCCAAAATATGTTTTTTTTATGCTCTTTTTAATAAACTTTAGCCTGGGTGTGTAAACTTTCTCAAGCCACTGTATCGTTCTGCATGCCTTAATCCTAAACCATTGTATGCTAACAATGGTTTCCATCTTTCAAGGATTTGATTTTCACCAGAGAATTTGCCCCCCATCTCCGTCTAAAAGGGGCAGCATGTCCTCTCTTCTAAACCAAGCTCCATGAAATGAAATCCAGATGTCAGGCCAGAAAATTCTTACAGAAGGAAAACAACTCTGCATCAAATGGGGAATAATTAGCCACATCATAAATCGTAGATATCCTTATGGGTGAAACATGACAACAAACTAGTGTCATGAAAATCAAAACATTATTCTTTTCCCTTTATTTTAAGATAAATATATTTATTCATCAGCTTATTTAAGTGTAGTGAGTCTCATGCCAAGTTGCACAACATCCTAACAATTAGTATTGTGAGTGCTGAGTGCTGAGTATGTCAGATTTTAGACGTTTTCTAAAAATGGAGAGCAAATATACGGAATGAAAGTAAATTTCAGCACCTGAAACCTTGATGGACAAAAGCACAGTGTGTGGGCTCTGCCTCAGAGCAAAGTTACCAGGGCAACTGATGACCTGCTCGCATGTGTTGGTTGAACCTTTGTCATGTTTCTTCCTGTGAGGCGTTTGGGTTGGGGAGGGAACATATTACACACTCTCTGAGTCGCCTGCACTGTATTTGGAACAAAAATGTCTTGCATAGATATTTAGATATAATCAACAATTCATAACAGATTGTCACATTCACTGAATTGATGATTTATTGCTCATTTGCTAAATTGTAATGCTGCAAATCAACTGTAATCTGGAACATTAGTGTCCAATGGAAGTTTAGCCTTTCAGTGCTCCTATACATATAGCTCGCTTCGCTTCCATCACTTACACTTAGCTTACCAGTCTTTATGCTTGGTTACTTAGTTTGCAGCTGTGTCGGTTAGCATTACATTGCAGAATCTATACACTGCAGTGTGTTTTCTTTTAGATGTTGTTTTGCAAATAAACTCTTTATAAAAATATAATGAATAAAATGTAATACATGAAATGTTGTTACCAACAATTTGTTTAGTGTCATGTGGTTCTTTCATTATGTACTTAAGGTGAGTCAATATAGTACGTGGGCACTGTGTTTCAGGTGTGTCTGGTGGACCTTAAGCAGTAGAAAATTTGCCTGGCATGCTGATGGTTGTAGTTTATGGATGTGCACAATTGTTTTCAGAAAAGTTGGAAGTGGTACTCTCAACATTTAATCTAGGTCAATTGTTTGATTTTTTATATTGGGGCCGCATTTGATGGGTGTCTGGCAGACCCTTTGCAGCAAGTAACGTGTCTGGTATGGTGATTTTTGGGATCGTGGGATGTGCTTTTTCATTTCAAGGTGGTTTCATGTGGTACCTCCTTCATTTGATCTAGGCCATATCTGAGGGCCCCTTTTTTGGTGCCCTTCGCAGCAGGTAATTTGTCTGGCAGGGGCCATTCAGTACTCTGAGTGACCTGCCTGTTCATATCTGATTGGTTTGAGATGGTACTGTGAATGTTTGATCAGCCCTTTTTGAGGCCCCCAGGGGCCAAACGCAGCAGTGGGGCTCCGGCAGACATCCATATCTGCATGTCAGAAGTCATCCCCTGTTATGCCCCTGTGCTCAAATGTTGTTGCGCTGGCTCTGGGCACTGGACTATGACACTTGACCACGGTAGCTGTTTTAATCATGTGACCTTTTATTCAACGTAACGGTCGCATTACGTTGAATCAAAAAAATCTTAACTTTAAAATAATGGCAGTGATTTAAAAACACAAGATAAGAGCACTAAGAAAAAGCCAGTAATTGTAAAGGAGGCCAGTGTCCCATGTCTTTACTTGTCTTTAATTGTTCCAATGTTGGACACATGGTATTTAATAAAACAGATTTTGGTAGGCTGTTGGCAGAAATACTTCTTTAAAACTGTACATAAAAATGATATCCCTCAGATGGACCAGTCCAAGACATTTTAGTAAAAAAATATTGTTCCTCTTAACTGTAGGGCTATTTATCCATAGATTGTTTTGGTGTGAGTAGCCAAGTTTTGGAGACATCGGTCCTAGAGATGCCTTTTTTGATTAATTACAGATAACGTGGAACTATGTTTTTGTAGTTGCATGAAACTGCTTGCAAAGAGGTCTGAAGATAATCCTGAGTAATTGAGTCAGGATTTTTGGAAAGATGTTTTTTCAACAAAAATAGTTTTTGTTTTGCTTTGAACACCAAAAGCCAAGTGCCATATAGTGGTGTTAAATAAGAAAACGTCAGGCAACTCTATGGCCGATATCTCTGATACTGGGAGACTAATGCCAACACAATCTAGATTGATACTAAAAGTAAGACAAACATTTTTTATTTTTTATTTGGGGGTGAGTAGAATTATAAATTTGTAGCTTTGTAAAAGTATAATTCATGGCAGAGCTGTTGCATTTGATTGCATTACATTGTCCATGCATACCTAATGACGTGGGTGGTTAGAGAGAAGTGTTAACAGTTTGTAAAACAAAGTAAAAAGTAATTCAAATGTAAAGTGACATCATTATGGTAAAGTGTTCTGTGATGAGCTCAAGAGTTCAACATTCTTGCTTTGTCTTGTTCTGTGGGATGAAGCAAGCTGAGACTGGCGGTGCAGGCTAATGCCTCCACTGCTGGTAACAGCTCGACTCGCCTCGCCTCTACTCGACTCAACGCATTCTGCGCCCGTTTTCCATTGCAGATTGAGTAACGCCTCAGCGTGGCTGGTCACTATAGCTACGCGTGATGATGTAAATTTCAACGTGACCAGAGATGGGAAGTAACGAAGTAGAAATACTTTGTTACTGTACTCAAGTAGTTTTTTCAGATATTTTTACTTTACTTTACTATTTATTTTTGTGGCGACTTTTTACTTCTACTCACATTTTAACACAAATATCGGTACTTTCTGCTCCTTACATTTTACAAAATTGTCTCGTTACTTTAGTTTTGTACAAGAGGTTGTTATGTCGGACAATAGCGCGGACACGCGCCTCACAGCGCGAGCAGGTGCGCGCCACACGGAGAAAAAAGCGAGAGAAAAGAAAAAGAAACTAGCTGTCCGGAGGATACTCAGCTGAGATTGTGTGTGTGCCTGTTTGAGAACTGTAAGTCATATAACTCATGTTGTCAGTTCACTTAAGCCTGTTATTGGTCTATAGTTCTTGGAAACTTAGCTAGAGAGACGTTGTCTCCGTCCGTGTTTTAACAGACACACCTGGGGCGAAGTTGGAAACCAGAATCAGCTTTAAGACAGTCCTAATCTAGTCCTTAACTTTCACATCGTATCACTGGAGTTATCGTTATTATTGTTTACGTCATCAATACCATATTAAATCTAAATGGATGGGAATATATCTACTGCACGTTGCATTTGGCGCACGACTAAGGCGTCATTCTGCATTAATTTACAGCAAATCATTGCGGCTTGATGGCGCTAACGTTAGCACATAGTAGTATGGAGGGCGACATGATTGAAAATGAAGAAAACAGAGATCTGGAAGATAAGCAGCAAGACATTCCCATCATCCTCAGCCTTATCTGAGAGAGATGTTTGAGACAGTAGGCATCAAGAAGGACTCCTGGCCAATGTGCTGGGGAACTCCTTCATTAATGTCTGTTTAGTCATTCATATTTTAATCCTTTATTTTCTTTTCAGAAGCCATATTTGAGCACACACATACATGTAGATTCATTTAAATATTAAGGGGAAGATTAAAAATAGAAACTGGATCTGTGAATTCTCACAGAATCACAACGGAATTCATATCTTGCTAATGAGTCAAAATATTATTAACCTGGAGTTTCTGTCATAATAATCATATATGGGATGTTTTAGGCCTATTGGCAGACATCCATTTAAAATGTAGCCATTGCCATATAAAGACCGTGTTCGCCATGTCCACTGAAGTTCCTCAGCTTGCTCTCTAGTAACATTTGTGTGCTCCAGGTAGCTTTGCATAAAAAATGGTTGTCATTCGCAAGGCTACTTTTACTTTTATACTTAAAGTAAATTTCCAAGCCTGTACTTTGTTACTTTTACTTGAGTAAAGAAGTTTAATCAGTACTTTACCAGAGTATTTTTTAACACAAGTATCTGTACTTCTACTTAAGTACGGAAAGTGAGTACTTTTGCCATCTCTGAACGTGACTCACAACAGCACATTGGCTACTTGCCACAACCAGAAGAAATGCTTTGTTTCAAAAGAAACTAAAGGAAGCAACAAAACTCACCGCTAAAAAAAACAGGAGTTTGGGAATTCCGACGGAGTTCAGACGTCGACATGACTGTTGTTCGCCGACACCAAAGGGTAAGTTAAGTTTCCTGGTAACGTTAGCTAACATTTGCATGTGTTAGGGGCCTCAGTCAGTATTTACTATACGCTATATAAAGTACATGAACTTTAGCAACCATGATTACACACCAAAATATGTCTGCTGTGGACCGTTTGTGTTTCAGAGCATTAACGCTTTGCAACATCGCCGCCGCAGACCGTCTGGTGGGCGATGTCCGACGGGTGAAATCTCTGGTTCTGACCTGCTGGGCTTCGTATAATCTTTATCATTGAGAGGCTTAACGACTGGGATGCATCTGGGACAGCAGAGCCGGCGGGGGGGGGGACACTGTCACAGGGTGCAGAGGAAGAAGACCAGGATGTACGGGAGGGTTTGATGCGCTACTTGAAGAGCTAAATAAAAACTTTGAAATATTGTCTTGTTTTTTTTTAACAGTGTGCAATATTGGAAACAACATGCAAAAGCCCCTAATAGCACTTAATATTGAACAGTTGAAAAGTGAGAATAGTGCAGAGAGTAGATAATCTGTCGGTGTCTGGCTACATTTTTTTTTAAATGTCGCGTTTGTTCTGGACACACACTCCGCACTCTTGTCTGCTAAAAACGCAGTGATCCGACCAACCAGCAGTCTGCAGGTTTCCACGTCACCTTTTGGGATCTCCTTAGCTCGCTTGGAACCTCGACTGAGGTAGTACTGAAAAAAGTACCTGGTAGCAGGTCCCCTGTTTTTGACTGGGGTGACTTGGGTCTCTGATTATCCTGTTCCTACACCACTGGGTTTTTGAGGTCCCCCATAGATAACAGCTCCATCCTGGTGATGTGCAGTTTTCACCACCCTCTGTAGAGCCTTTGGTTTTGTGTTTTTTAACCCATCCATCCATCCATCTTCGTCCGCTTATCCGGTATCAGGTTGTGGGGGCAGCAGCTCCAGCAGGGGACCCCAACCTTCCCTTTCCTGAGCCACACTAACCAGCTTCAACTGGGGGTCCCGAGGCGTTCCCAGACCAGGTTGGAGATATAATCTCTCCACCTAGACTTGGGTCTTCCCCGAGGCCTCCTCCCAGCTGGAATGTCGCTCCACCTAGACCTGTGTCTTCCCCGAGGCCTCCTCCCAACTGGAATGTCCCTCCACCTAGACCTGTGTCTTCCCCGAGGCCTCCTCCCAGCTGGACGTCCCTCCACCTAGTCCTGGGTCTTCCCCATGGCTTCCTCCCAGCTGGACGTGCCTGGAACACCTCCCTAGGGAGGCCCCCAAGAGACATCAATAGATGGAATGGACAATGCTGATGACAATGGAACAGAGAGAGGAGAGAACCAGAAAGGAGAAGTTGAGGATGAATGAACAAAGAGAGGAGAGACCGAGAGTAGACCATATTATTCCTTCTTGCGTCTTTTTAACAACAAGACAACAAGAATTTAGCTTAATGTATGAATTGAATAGTGATTGTGTGACCTATGAGGGAACAACCAGTGATACCGTCAAATGATAGCCAATAGCGATGTCATCAGGATACACATACTTTGGTAGGCCGTGGCCCACCTTCTGTGTTGTGGTCCACCTGATCACAGAATTTAGTTTACCCACCTCCTTTTTACCACTATACCCCTGTGGATACCCCTTATCCATTATTGAGTCAAGTCACAAGTCTAGAGAATAGCAACTCTACTCGGCCTTGAGTCCAGCACTCGAGTCCAAGAATTGAGAACTCCATCACTGCCTATTACACATAAAAGTAGTCAGAAACCTCATCCCACTTCAGAGTCCTCAAATTTCATAAACGCTCAAGTCCAGATTTCACAAATCCTTGAGTCACAGTCAGTAGGGCGTGAGTCCAAGTCAAGTCCAGAGAATAATGACTTGAGTCTGAGTCCAGGACATCAGTATGACATACTGACTTTTATCATTGCATCCACAAATAGCAATTGTGAATGGCAGATCAACAGAATTTGACAGAGATGTACATTTGGGATATGCAAACGGCTTCAGCTCTGGTATTCCAGCTCCTTTTCCCTTTGTTAAATTCAGAAGGCCTTTTGTGACTAAGCTAAATATCTTTTCATTGCTGCATTATGTCCTAACTCCACAGGGGCTCCTGTGAGACAGTTGTAGTTTTTCCAAAAGAAAATTGGCTTTGGCAGGGAAACAAAAAGAGCCAAAGGGCAGTCAAATTTGGCCTAGCTTTGCTTTTACTCATATTGTATCTCCCGTCCCCGCCAAGCAACCCCCTACTGTCTAAAGATAACAGTGTCTGGGTGATGGCACAGGGAGTAGGGATGTGAGAGAGACAGAGGAAAAATTCCATGGTTGCAAAATATCCTACAGTACAGTCAGCATATCAGTATTCTTCATAGATATTGTTTTATATTGGCTCACCTGTATATTACCTACACAAAAGTAGCTGTAATTTCAACCCGAGTTGCTCTTCTGCTGCATTAAGGGAAAGGCTGGTGAGACCGAATGAGATCATTGGGAGGATGACATGTTTTATGACCATGGGCCATTGGCTCACATTCGACTTACATAAGAACAACCGTTTCTACACTAAGTGTTTCAGTGAAGATACCAGACAGGAGAGGGGAGTCAGATTGTGAAATGAGCAGTGTAGCCAGGCCAATAACTCACATCACCTCTTGTCTTTAGGGAACTAGATGTTAGGGAGGGGAGTTTTACAAATACAAGTAAACACTTTTTTTGTCTTTACTTTGCTCCACCACATTCAGCTCCTATACACAGATCACGTCAAGTCCGTTAATGTCTAATTCTTTGAAACTTAAATGGACTTCCGGGTGCACGCTATTGTATCAATATTAGATCTTGGCTTTTACTTTAGTCAGCCAGGTTGTTTTCAAGCAATCTCACTTTGGATGAAATGCATAAATATGTTAACACCCACATACAGTTCTCCTAACACTTAGTAGTGTGCTAACGAATTTACATTCTCCTCATTTCTTAACATTTGCATAAAAAGAGTTCTACGTCTGTGCATAAGAACTACCATCATGCACAAAATAATTGGTAATTATCACATGTACATACTGTATGCACAGTATATGCAAAGTTGTGTGCTAACAATATTAAGTAAATAAGTATTTGTCAGACAAAAGAGAAACAAGAGAAGGGCCACAGGAGGGCAGCAGACAAACCTTTCAAACTTAGCTGATGGGTAGCGCTATAACAACGGATATTGTTGGTAGAGGGCTAAACCCAAAATCCAATAGGCGTGTACCAAAAAGTGAAGGAAAGGCAGCACATATCAAGTTCCCAAGTTAAGGAGGACAAAATACTGTCATTTAACTTAAAAAAACTTACATGGTCAATGATGTATCAGAGTGCAACCTAAAGCCTCTTTCCCACTGGAAAAAACAACACTAACATTTGGATTTTGTCTTTAGTGGGAAAGGTCACAGGTCGCAATGCCGTCAGGAACTTCTGTCATCTCAGCTGCAAATCCTTTCTGTCTCCATGCAAGCAGTACACGCACATCATTCCAAATTAGTCAGAACTAAGTTTGAAAGAGATTGAGTAAGTAATATGAAAAAAAGAAGAAAAGAAGATCCCTTGCCTATTTTAAACGGGTTTTTCGCACACACATGTGCTTATTTGGGTGGGAACAGGGTATAAATGAGAATAAGCAGACAAAGACCATGCACATGTTCCACATACTGTAATAAAGCAATAACATGTATGCCTTGTGGCCTCGTACAGTACACCAAAAGGTCAAAGCTATGTTCCTAAAGGATTTACTCTTATCATATCTTCCATATAGACATACAGCTATATTGCCTCATCTTCCTACTCTCAGTGCAACCCCTAACTACATTATTTGGCTCAATTAAACTGACATTTGTAACTTTGCCTCAGTCTCGTATCATCCCCATTTTGAGCCACAGCTGCATGTACACACAATCATCTGTGTGCAGTCACCAATTTGCAATTTAGCTCCATCTCTGTAGCTAGGAGCAATGATTTATTTTTATTAGTTTCAAAGCCAGACTGCTTATTGTTTTGCAGATAAACCACAGCTGGCTTGCCCTCGAAAGCTTGTTTAATGTTCAAGCAATTTAATTCAAGCTTTCATCACCGGCGCTTTATCATTTCCTTTTATCGTTTTAAAAAAAGAGTCGAAAAGCAGATGTAATCAAGAGTTCATATCCAGGAACCAAGCACAGTGCATATGGTCAAACCCTGAGCTCTCCTTTTCTGACCCTTATCTCACTCCATACAGGTGTCAGACCACAAACATGGCAACTCAAACACATTATCGCAGCTTGGAGCCCGCTTCCCTTTATTTGTACAGCTGAAGCACCCGGCTGCCTCGGTTGAAAGGCATTGATGATGCGCTTGCATTACGGCGCAGATGAGGGACGGATGACCATGAGAAAGTCGAGTAAAACAAACACGTTTGACCTGTATGCTCATTCACTGCTGTCATATATTTAACAGTGTTTTTGGCTGTTTGATTTTCAGAGTCAGCTTATAATGGCCACACGTACAGTAACATTTCCCACACAAAACTCTCTTTTCACAGTAAGTTCAAGGAATATGTTCCTGTAAATAGAGTGGGAAAACAAATGGCAAAAAAAGAAAGACGTTATACTTGGAGAGCCTGGTCTGATGCTACATCCACACTAATCCTCACTGTTTTTTGCTTAATTGCGTTTTCAAGCCCCTAAAACAAACACATTTATTAACACTGCTGACCCCGTTTAAGTTGAAAAAAAACAAACATTGTTGCATTGTAGTCTGGTCGGGCAGAAACCGAGACCTTCCGCCACTTGGTGCTGAGCAGGAAGCGTATCAGAATGTTTTTACTGAAAATACCTTCCTGGTGTGTCTGAGAACAGAGTGAATTAACCAAAACCAAATTGGGCCTCGGAAACCGAAACAATGGGCACAAATGATGCTTAAACCACTCTGCTGGCGATTTGATTTTGTCCTGGAGCTCGGTCTGGAAACCTGCACGTTTAATTCTCCTGCTTCAGTTCACAGTTCAGCAGGAACCAATCCCAAACAGGGATTTATTTATCTACCTGGCGTGCTATTGGCGGGTTTAACACGATAGAGAAGCGACATTCAACATAGCGGCCACTAAAGCGCAACAATCCGTTAATGCCTCTTCCGCTACAACGTTACCCAGATCGTTGGTCTGATTGGTTGAAGGACTTTCCAATTGTGTACAGAGTCATTTTAACTATGCTCGTTGGTCACGTCTCTTGTGCAGAGAAAATACAGAGCAGACTCCATAGACCAATTCCCAATCTCAAATCTATTGAGCTGGGCTTGGTCTGGTGATAACCAGACTAGCTTAAACCCTCTGTAGAGCTGAGAGGAACTGGTGATATTTTTCTGTAGGTTTGTAACTCTGAGCAACAGCTTTCACACTCAAGCATTGATCAATTGTTAATGTAATAATAATTATAGCCGCTATAATGGCATGTTTGAACAGTTATTCAAAGAAGTTAAAATTTTACTTCTCCTTTACCTCCCCAACCCAGTTGTACATGTGAGAATGATGAATATTAGAGAATTTAGAATAAAATGTAGAATCTGACCAGCCTGGGAAAACCCAGACCAACTTTCAGCAAATTTAAGTTTTGCTGTGCAAGTCCGTCTGGCAAGGAGTCCTGTAAAGCCCATTTCCAATTTTTCCAAATCAAGGCACCAATAACAACTGTTGAGGCGAGCTTCACATCTCTGTCATCGCTCTGATTGGTTTTAGGTCTTTCCAATTGTGCCCATAGGCACTTGAACGGTGTCCGCCCTTTAGAATTGGGCTGTGAATTAACCTTCCCCAGACCCACTCTTAGTTACAACTGAAGGGTCTGGGTGTTAACCAGGCTAGAATCTAACTCTATAAATCTACTTTCAAAGACTATCAAGTACAAACAAGACACACAAACACAACCCGCCCTCAAATGTGTGACTGAAATGAAGGAGGACTTAGAAAACCCATCAAGGTAAACCTCCCCATTATCAAAGCTAATCTCACATTACAGAAAGTCTGTTAAGCATTTAACCACAACACAGACGAAGAGAAACGCAGTTCCTTTACCGAGCAGTTCTTTTGACATACGTTGGCCCGAGAACAGCATGAGAAACAGCTGCTCTGCATTTGCACCCCAAGCCAAATAAATATTGAAACGCATTCCAGCTTAACTTTATAAGCAACATTGCAGTACTATGGGCACATAGGCAAATGTTTGTATATATTTCAGTCAGCTGTAAAAAGGCTGAAACTCTAAGTCCAACATCATAAATCAATTTGGCATTTTTTTCTCGAGGCTTTAAATCTGTTAACTGCCATCTTTGATCCGCCCTTTCTGCAGAGCACATGTCTCATTTTCTATTGTTTATAGCAGATCAGAAAGCTTTTATCTTTTGAAATTAAGATGTGAAATCAGCACTAATAGAAGTTGGGGTTTTCCATTTACACACATAATTAATTACTATAGATGTTGTGTCATGTTTTACAAGTTTTTAGCCACGCTAACAGTCAGTGTCTTGGGTGGCAATATTGCTTGGTCCACCACTTTGGTCCAAACTGAAAAACAATAGTTTGTCACACACTTTTTGAGATTCATGGTCCCCAGAAGATGAATCCTGATGACTTTGTAAATCCTTGACTTTCCTTTAGCGCCATCATGAGCTTAAGATGTTTTTGTGTGAAGTTTCTCAACAACTCTTGGTTGAATACCATTCAGTTTGGTACAGATGTTATCAAGGGTTCACAGAAGTTGAAATGCAACAACTTTGATGATCCCTTCCTCTCATGCCATCTAGGGCTGGATTTAAATGATCTATTCTCTTAAAAAGAATTGAATGATCTGATATTGATTGATAAAATCATGAAATTTATCTTTTAATATATGGAAATCATTGGCGATACCCAGCCCCAATGCCATCATCAGGAAGACATTTCAATGTAGTCAATACTTTTGAAATACAGGAAATACATGTCACATGATACACACAAAGATGATAGTTACACTTTCGCCTCAGCCGTACTTTGTGTTTGATGCTGCCGTCATGCTAAGATAAAAACATGGTAAACATTACCTGCTAAACACTGCTAATTCTTTTATTATGACCTGCAAACCAGTTGAGGAGGTCCAACAGTCAGCAGTGTGTGTGTGTGTGTGTGTGTGTTTTCTATTATGTAAAGCTTATTTTGCACGGTGCTGACTCAAGGATGACCTCATTTAATATGGAGATGTCTTCTTCCATTGCAGCATAGAAAACACATCATTTGGCTGCAAAGGGACACATCTGGGTGAAAGGTAGCTTTTATAATACTTTTCTTTGACAAAGAGTGTATTTCTTGTTGAAACTGTCAAGCTTGTTTTTTAGCAAGTGTACTTTTCAAGTTGCTGGTAAGATTTTTCTGGTTTCTGGTATCAGGTTGCTTCCTACGTTTGTGTTAGGCCAATAGAGGTTTCAGATTCCCTAGATATGTTGCAGACCAACAGGGTATTTTAAAGACAGTGACCTCAAATTCCAGCAGCTTGACCCCACACCCTTATCATATGTTGAACTGTGCCAACTGTACCCTTAAGTATTTAATGAATCACATCCAAAACTTCCCTAATGAACTTTACCGCATGCAATTTGGTTTCTTTATAACCTTTTTTATTTATCTTTCTGAGAATTTGCTGTAAATTTAATGCACCACTCCATAGCTTCTGTTTTGATAACAAAATCATGGTGATGACAGAGGTGAAGACAGGTGGCAGAAACAGCGGAAGGCCTGAATAACAACTGCTGCAACTAACCTACAGGGTGTCCTGTGCATGTTTTACACACACGCACATAACTTGGTTTCTAACCCATCACTTCTGTTTGTCTCTCATGGAGGAATGAGATGAAACTGCTTTGATTCAGTACAGTACAGAGAATTATGGGTGGTCCCCCTCTACAAATACACACAACAAAGACAACACATTTTTGTAAAATCTAAGAGGTTGATTGTAGGAGAACAGAATTCATGGCCATTATCCCCTTGTCCTGTTTGAACCGAAATATGTAGACCCACGTTTATTCTGTAGTTGAGAATGACAACCTACAGTATATGCCAGGCGATTGCATACTTTTGTGTGACACAAACAACATGAAGGAAGTGAGATGACACTTAAGACACAACAATCTCTCAGGGTATCCATGTCTGCACCTTTTTAACTCCAGGCTATTTCTGAACCCATTTACGCCAAGTGGTGCTATTTAAGGGCAACTAGGGGACTGGTGTGCTTTGTGCACATGTGCAAAGGAAAGGGGAGTGTGTTACAGAAATAATTTTTTTTGTTTACTAAATGCAACATAGAGAGCAGAAACTATAACAAAAAAAGTGTTTCTCTAACTTATATTTGCCACCTGCTTTACCGTCAATGTTATGTATATAAATATGTAAATGGGACCATAATTGTCAAAATAAACATCATGCTGTATTGCACAAGAGTTAAAACTAGTGAGGAATATCATGGACTCATCCTGAAAATGTTTATTAAGGTAATAAATCAAGTGAGGAGTAGGGTTATTTTCCCATAGACTTTTATATAAACAAAGTTCCTTTTGCAACCAATGAAGTTGCCCCCTGCTGGAAGTTAGATAGACTGCAGATTAAAAGTACTTGAGAAATGGCTTCACTTTTCAGACCCTTCAGAGAAGCTTCATCCACTACTTTTTCTGTGCGTGTCTCCCCTGTCCCAAAAGCGAAATCAAAAGTTAAATTGACTGTTTTAAGACTTGTTTGTAAAATGTCACGGTCATCTGCACAATTGACATTTTGGAAATATTTATGAACCATGTCAATAACATGTCAAGACAATGGTCTTGACAAATGGAAATGGTCTTGGTTGGACAATGGTCATTCAACGCCTCAATGATTGCTGGGTTCTTTTATGAACACAATCTATGAATAGTCCCAATGAACTCTACCTCAACCAATTACACAACCTTTAGTATTATATATTTTGTGTATACTAGTGAATATTACCATTTGTATCAGTGTATTTCTAGTTAGAATGGGCTTTAAATGGATCAACAACAGAAGGTTGTACATTGACCAAAAGGTCTCAACACCTTTAGTGCACCTCTCAATTCCCCGCCATGTGATATCCAGCCTCAGTGCTGATACTGCAGAGTCTGAAAGAATTTAAAATGCAACCCCTTATCTTTACTACAGAGGAGGTTTTTTGACATGATTGGAAACCCTTGTAAATACACAAGACAAGCATGCCTGCTAATAGCCTGCTGTTAAAACAAATACTGTTGAGCTGGCCTCTTGCCTGTGTAACAGATACCCCTTTTTTACCGCTGGGTTGCATTCGCTGTCTGTCTGGCGGGGGTTCACGTTTCGAAAGCTTGGCAGTGCAGTGGCATGTGAAAAATGTCCCCCATAATGGGACGCTGGAGAAAAGTAGAAAAATAGGGCACATTAATGTATTCTCTTTGCTGCCTGAGATCACAGTGTGTGACAGAATTCTTTAATGCGTAGAACGATAGGTTTCTATAACTTTTATTTTATCTGATTGACTGATTATTTTTACTGATTAACTGATTTCTTTGACTCAGACTGATATCTGAAATCAAAAATTCATAATTTCAGTCAAGTAAAAACAGTCAAGCTTTGAGAAAGCGTGTCCAAACTTTTGACTATATGTCATTTTGAAAATAATGTGGTAATAGTAAGTGTCTGGGGACCAGAGGAAATCCTGGGGAGACTTCTTAATTGGAAACTACAGCTAGATTGAATGGAGAAAAAAACATAGATGCCATTTCATCGAAAATGATTCATCCTCAAGACAACTCTGGGACATATAATCTGCTCCTACGAGCTGCCTAGTAATGGAATGTGAAGTTGCAAAAGCCTCACTTATAAGATTTGGTGTTTGAGTTTTAACAAACTCAGTGCTCACAAAACTAGGTTGAATTAAGTTCTAAATACAGTAAGGTATTTGTTATAATCTCAGTTCTCACAACTTGATGTATGTTTGGGATGCTTTTGCCTCAAACGTGGTTGAAAGCCATACAAATGACAGAGCAATATATGGCAGTGAGGAAAGCACACAGTTCACAAGGTGTAAGAGTATATGTCATTCACTTTCCCCCACAGGCAAGTGCTAATCCTGCTGCCATTTTTTGATCCACCAAGTGCGTCAAACTGTTTCCATTCCAAACGGATCCTCCAGCTACCTTTCTTCTGAACTCTTACTCCCCACGTACCAAGCTCCTTGGGCCAAAGCCAGATAGACAGGCCTATCCAAGACTGAAAGGCAGGGGTCTCAACTAAGTCCAAATATTCATAATCACTTTTCAGTTGGATATGATAACTGACAGGCGAGTAGCTGGATGTGATAACTGACAGGCGAGTAGCTGGATGTGATAACTGACAGGCGAGTAGTTGGAAAAACATGCATTCTCTCAGTGTGAATAAAATTAAGTGGGTCTGGATGCTCTGATTGGATCAATTCTGCACACTCAGATCTGGTATAAATTGTAGGTTGAGCCAACTTACAGTTGTGTTCAAAATAATAGCAGTCCAATATCACTTATCTCTTAAATCATGTTTTTTGGTAGAGGTGATATTTCCACATGGCAAATAATTTACTATTAAGTGTTGTAGAGTCATAGAAAACCAACAGACCTAACAGTCATGCCATGCATGCTGCTCATTCTGTGTAACTGAATCTGTAATTGAAAGGGGCATGTTCAAAATAATAGTGTTGAGTTCAATTAGTGAGGTGATTGATTCTGTGAAGAAACAGGTGTCAGTTATGGCCCATATTTAAGGAAGGAAGGAATCAGATGTTGTGCATGCTGGTTATAGTGCATTTCAAACTGAAATACTTGGGTTAAATGGGTTGTTCCAGACAAGGCTCTGAGGAACAGCGGACTTTGATTAAAAAGTTGATGGGAGAGAGAAAAACATATAAAGAAGTGCAGAAAATTATAGGCTGCTCAGCCAAAAGGATTTCAAATGCCTTGAAATGGCATGACGTGGGAAAAAACAGTCAACTACCATTCGAATGGATCGAAGAATATCCTAAATGGCAAAGGCTCAACCTCCAATCAGCTCCAGGAAAATCAAAGAAGACTTAAAGTATGACTTAAAATTTGCCCAACCCTAACCAGGGTTTGTGTCTCATCCCCCTCTCTGACCTTCCTGACTCTAACCCCCATTTTCTCTCCCCCTACCCTAACCAGGGTTTGTATCTCACCCCCCCTCTCTGACCTTCCTGACTCTAACCCCCATTTTCTCTCCCCCTACCCTAACCAGGGTTTGTATCCCATCCCCCACTTTGACTGTCTTGATCTTAACTCTATCTTTCTCTCCCCCTACCCTAACCCGGGTCTGTATCCTTCCCCTACTTTGACCTTCCTGACCTTAACCCTGACCCTCACGACCTTAACCCTAAGTGTCTCTCCCCCTACCCTAACCAAGGGAGGTTTTGGGGAGAGTTGTAGCCTGACCAGGCTCCTCTCTTTACACTGTCTCTCCTGGTTATGCTGTAATAGTTTTAGACAGCTGGGACTTCCTGTGACACACCTAGTTCCTCTCTCCTCTATCTTTCTATCTTTCCAATTATGTGCATCCATGTCCCAGAAATGCTTGTTACTAACCTAGCTCTGGGGAGTCATTCCCCGGGAGTCCTTATGTTCTTTTTCCCCCAGCATGTTTCCTCGGATCAGTGAGGCTCCAGAATCGAGGTTGCAGCTGTCGCCATGGTCCCGCTACACGCTCTGCGATGCCATGTTACATCCTGCTACGCTCTGCTATGCCTACTACAAAGGATTACTAACAACTACTATTTTTTTTGGGATTGTAATTGCCACTTTTCATTCTAACCCCAACCGGCCCGTCAGACACCGCCTACCAAGAGCCTGGGTCTGACCGAGGTTTCTGCCTAAAAGGAAGTTTTTCCTCGCCACTGTCGCACTGTTGCTTGCTCTGGAGGACACTGTTGGGTCCTTGTGAATTCTGGAGGGTGGTCTAGACCTACTCTATCTGTAAAGTGTCTTGAGATAACTCTTGTTGTGAATTGATACTATAAATAAATTGAAATTGAAATTGAATTAAAGTTACCTGTGAGTACTGTTACGATCAGAAGAAGGCTGTGTGAAGCAAAGCTATCAGCTAGTAGCCCCCCCGCCCTCGCCGTAAAGTCCTGTTGCTGAAAAAGACATGTACTGAATTGGTTGAATTTAAGTTAATAAGTTCATTTGCCAAAGGACCCATTGACTGGCCAAAGGAGAAATGGAGCAACATTCTGTGGACTGATAAGAGCAAAAGTGTTTTGGGGGTCTAGGGTCCCCAGACAGTTTGTCCGACGACCCCCCTGCACTGAATTCAAGCCACAGTACACTGTGAAGACAGTAAAGCATGGTGGTGCAAACATCATGTTATGGGATGTTTTTCATACTGTGGTGTTGGGCCTATTTATCACATACCAGCAATCATGGATCAGTTTCATTACATCAAAATACTTGAAGAGGTCATGTTGCCTTACGCTGAAGAGGAAATGCCTTTGGAATGGATCTTTCAACAAGATGATGACCCAAAACACATCAGTAAGCGAGCAAAGTCTTGGTTCCAGATGAACCAGATTGATGTTATGGAGTGGCCAGCCCAATCCCTGCACCTCATTCCCATAGGACACTTGTGGGGTTTCTGAGGCAAAACCCAGTAATGCAGAGGACCTGTGGAATGTAGTTCAATGGTCCTGGGCTGGAATACCTGTTCACAGGTGACTCCATGCAACACAGATGTGAAGCAGTTCTCAGAAATAATGGTTATGCAACTAAATATTAGTTCAGTGATTCAAAGTAAAGCAAATTTTTCAGTCCATGCTGTAAATATTTGAGTTTGTAAAACAAAATGCAAATACTGCTGTTTTTTCGAACAGTCTAATATTCCTTTTTCTTCACTTTCTGTAAAGGTAGAACACAAACTTGATCCACTTTGGTCATGTTTTGATTTGGAATTGAATGTGCAGTGTTCCCAATGCATTGATATTATGGAATTAAAAGACATTCTAAGGATTTTGAGCATTATTCAATTTTTCATACACACTGCCATTATTCTGAACATTGTATTTAAAATGTATGTACAGTATGTATTAAACTGTATTTCCCAATTAATTATTAAATAGAACCAAATCAAATATGCCCATTTCTCCTGAAATTTTATACATTACCACTGAAGAAAATCTTATCCAACTAATCAACTCACTTGTGTAACAGCTGTGTGCGTGTGTGTGTGTGTGTATTTGTGTGTGTGTGTGTGTGTGTGTGTGTGTGTCAAATACTTTTGTATTATTCACGTTTATGTCCCCATAAATGGATTTAGAATTCAAAAGCCTCTTAAGTACAAAATCTTGAAAGATGAATGTTAAGTTTATTTCAATGATCATCCCATTGCATGTTGTACACAGTCATAAATTCTAATTATACTGTGTTAAATTGATTGCAAAATTCATTGACATGGAAAACCGAAATATTCAAAAACAAACCTATTACACTGGTGACCTCTAGTGGCTTGGTAGATGACGTGCAGCAGCCTGCATTTGACTACATAGTGTTATGAAATGTGCAATGTAGAATGACTGTAAACTGCTTTGCAACATGTTTTTTTTTCATCCCAATAAAGCTTAATGAATCAAATTAAATTAATAGATGAGGCCCATATGATTAATTATTGTTCCATTACTGCAAAATTTGATGATGAGATCACAGGTGTACAGTGGCCGTGACGGTTCAACACAAAAACAAAAGCTACAACACAAATACTAAAGCCACAACAAAAATACATACGCGTTAACAGAAGTGAATGACAATGGGAGCAAGCGTGTTGTTGACAAACCGAGCCGGCAGATGAGCTTCATCAGCTATCATGTGCAAGGTCACGGTTAAAATCCTGGGTTTATTTAATTCAGAGCAACCGTGTATGACCCATAGCCAGTTAAAGAAATGGACCAACCAGATGCCGTTGTTCATGACGGAGACCAGTGAAGGAAATTGAAGCACTTTTCCGGGGATGGCTAGGCGTTACTGCGCAGCCTCCAACTGAGCTTGACGACGTAGATGTGACGTGAGCAACCTGTCTGAAAGTTGTAGTCTTCTGGTAGCTGTGCCAGTGACAATACAGTGATTTGTCAACTATGCGACGGTAACACAATTGTTAGCCTATTTTTATAAAAACGTCTGCTACGGAGCCATAACGTGCGATACAAGTTAACGGAGCCTTTTATACATTGTTGTGTTTCTTTAGAAATAAACAACAGACAAATGTAAAGTTATTCACTGTCAGGATGAATGAGAGTCAATGGGATGCTAACTGCAAGTAATGGCTTCGTAGCATTAAAATGGCGCCATGGGAGCTTAGAGAGGCTGAGCCTCTCGGTATGATCATGAACATAGGCCGTTTATGTGTGTATGTATGCCAAATTACATCTCTAACACTGTAATAGGCAGCACATTGGAGGTAACATAATTAGCATTCACTTTAAACATCTGTTTACCTAAACCATAACCACAAACACACACACACACACACACACACACTTTACAAACCAACTGTATCGAGGGAATTTGGTGCTTGGAGCTGATCAATAACCAGTTAGATACGGTTAACAAGTTACAATTATGTAACAATGGGATATAATATTTGTGTCATTTAAACAGCTTCACTTAATGGGGAAAACTATAGACTCACGGGTTAAAGGAAGCTTTGTAGCCTAAATGGCTGAGTACATACACTACCGGTCAAAAGTTTGGGGTCACTTATACATTTCCATACCACTCCATTATAGACAGAATACCTGCTAATTTGGGTGGGGGGGCTGATCTTTAATGCAATATCTACATTGCCCATTATCAGCAACCATTCATCAATGTTCCAAAGGCACATTCTGTGTGCTAATCTATCATTTAAAAATAAAAAACTAGAAAAACATTGGAGAACCATTTTACTATTATGTAAGCACATAATGTAATCTGAAAACGGCTGCCCTGGTTAAAAAAACAATGCAACTGATCTCAGCTGGCATTCTGTCTACAATGGAGTGCAATGAGAATTTCTATGTGACCCCAAACTTTTGACCGGTAGTGTACATATGAATATAAAAATAAAAAAAGATATTGAATAACATTGCTTATTTGTGACAATCACATAGCGACAGTAATCGTAATTACCCAGGAACAAACATACAAGAACTTTGCTCCCCCGGCTCCATTTGTCAGCAAATCACTCACGTCTGTTGTCACTTATGTATTTGTGTTGAAGCTTTTGAATTTGTGTTCAACCTTCCCAGCCACTGTACAGGAGTCATAAAAACAGAAAAACAAAAAGAAAATTGCATGGAGAAAAAAGACTTATACAAGCAAGCAAACCTGTAATGCGGCCTTCATTTAAAAAAATAAAAATCCATAAAAGAACCAAGGCTCAAAAGGGATTGAAGGATAGTTCATAGTTCTTGGCGGTGCTTGGGACGTGTCTTCTTCTTAATATAAGCAAGCAAACCCCCTGAGTAGACACTGGTGGTGGGGAAGAGAGTTGGCTGAAGATCTGGTGACAGATGATGGGGATGTGGAGTGGGTCTTCTGATGAGTTCAGTTGGACAAACCCTGGGCCCTGGATGTAATGAGGACTGGAGGGGAATGGGGTAAAAAGTACACTGTAACAAATTTAACTTACAATTTACAGTAACTTACTGGCAACAATTCTCCAGCAAGTTACTTTGAATACTTTTTACAGTAAAGGTACCGTACTTCCATTTACAGTATTTTAGAAATTCACTGTAAAATACAAAACAATTAAACAAAACATAAGATAAAAAAGTTTAAAAAAACAATAGTTTACTATTTACAGTACTATAGTGGCTATATTTTTTTTTTTTTTTACAGTAATGCTTTGACTACTGTGATTTCAACTGTAATACTTAGACTACTGTGATTTGGTTGTTATGTAACTTTACAGCATTCTACTGTTAAATCATATGTGTTAGTGTTACTGTGAAATCTAAAAGAAATAACTGGAGATTTCAGAGCCATTATTAACAGTGTATTCATCTGAGTTGGAGAAGGTTCATTTCTCTTTCCACTATCTGGCTCACTGTTCTAAACTATAGAGGTGTACAACGAGACATCCTTAAATTTGTTCCACTCCGTATAATCTGTAAAACTCCCCACAGAACAAACTATCAATGAGTATTTTGTTTTGTGTGTGTGTGTGTGTGTGTGTGTATGCGCGTGTGTGCGCGCACATGCGTGTGTGTGTGTGTACCTGAGAGGACGTCTTGTCTACTCTCCCTGAGAGAGGAAAGCAGTGTTAGGATTTGCTGAAATGTCCAGACAGAATATTTATGCAGGATACCGGTAAATATGTAACAGAGGTTGGTCAAATGTTACCCACACGTACTTTCACAGTCACTAAAAGATCGATATCCCCATCAGCTTCAACATTAGATATGTTATCAGTATTTATCACACTGCCACCCCGTGCAGAGCAATCTGCCTGCCCATCTTCTCCACCAGGTTTTCCTAACAGAAGAATGAATGAAAGAAAATATGAGCTCAATCAAATATTGCCTTCTTGTATTGAAATGTGTTGAGGAATATTACTGCTTACCACTCGGACTGCTTCTTGGATCACAAACTGTTTCAACCTTCATGTTCAAGTTTTTTCCTTTTACATTTCGGATTTTTCTGTCGGTAACAACACTGTTACTATCGGCGACTGACCGTGTCCGTGAGCCTGTAAATATGAATAAAGGACCGTTTTGGTATTTATGGAATGGACCACTGGAGGACAATAGGGGAGGGTCATGTCTTTTTATTCTTTGTTGAGGGGAGGGTCACCCAACGTTTTTTAGTCTAGGGGGAATTCTTAACGTTCTCAGAACGTTCCCCTAACGTTCTCTAAAGGTTACAACGTTAAGGGAATGTTCTAGTAATGTTCTCTAAAGGTTGCAACCATTAGAGAACGTTAGGGGAAGTTCTGAGAATGTCCGCTGTAACCAAAGAAAACTTTCCGATCAACCAAAACACAACCAACACACAACCAACACACAACCAAACCTAACCTTCAGGGAACGTTCCTGTAACCAAAAACAAACATTCTCAGAACGTTCTGGGAACCAAATATTGTTAGCTAAGGATGGTCACTCAACTTTTCAAAATTACAAAGTGGCTTGTTTGGTGCATACTTTCCCTTGCAGATATGAGTCTCAGCCCCCCATTGCTAGCAGATGGGTCTGACCCAACCAAAATTGCAACATTATATTATTCATTATAATATTATAATATTCATAATCCGTGCTCATTATAAATGTGAGCAAAATAGGCAAGCTATTCTACACATATTCTTACCTTAATAATAACTTGTCTCCTCCTAGTATTTTTGTGTCGGTGTTGTAGTTTATAGACGGTCCCTAAGCATCTGCAGCTGCTACTAGAGACCAGTCTTATTTCTCCGGGTTGGAGGACGGTTCCTTTTGATAAAAAATAGTTCATAGCTCATTGTTAACCTTACTACATTAGAAAAGTGCGTCATTTGTAATTTAATATCATTTTGCTAGTTGCTGTGAATATCTTTCCTACTTTGCTCACGTTTATCAAGATTATGAATCCGTGCGCACAGTTTGTTAAATCGTGAGCACGGATTGTTATGAATCCGTGCTCTTGGTTTAACAAACCGGATGTAACCGTATTATGAATCCGTGCGCACGGTTTAGTTGTTTCTTTTCTCAGCTGACCCTAGGGCGGCTCCGTAGGTAGCAGATCTGTAGTTCCAATGAGACATAATGGGACTATTCCACTTCCAACCTGTAGGAGGACCAAAGCTGAAAAAAGTTCCCTAACGTTGCTTTAATAACATTTTGCTATAGAGTAATTGATCCCGGAAGTTGAATGTGTGAATATTTTTCTAACTTTGCTCACGTTTATAAAACCGAGGGCACGAATTTTTATTCTGTGTGCACGGTTTAGTTTTTTTTCTCTTAGCTGACGCCAGGGGGAGAAACTCATTCATAGATAAAATATCCCCACACATATTAAGGATGTAATCAGGGTCACCTGAATATAAAGCCATGATTCTCTCCACAACTGGCCACATCATGTCCAATACTGACCACACCATGCCCATGATCTGCAATAAGACAAAAAATATTGCACAAGGTAGCCTACTTAACATAAAATATAAACGTTTGACACATGCTGCAGTGTATTTGTTGGTTCTCTCCTGTAAAATAATTAACTTCAAATCATTCACCAAGAATAAAGAGTGAAAATGTTTTATATAATTACACAATAAAATACAAAACGTGTGCCACTTGGGGAAATTCTGTGATGGACAGGAAACACAAAAAGGTAGACAGAGTCAAACAAAGACGAGCACAATCACCTGAACACATGTTGTTAACTGGTTATTAGGATTCTGTAAACCCTCTGCACCCAAAGCTAGAACGGACCCCTGTGCTGTGCTTTACCATCATACTGCAGGTCCCTTGCCACTATAAAATACTCTGTAGAGTATTTTCTGTGTTTTCTCTAAGTATTATCCAAAATCAGAAGTAATCAGATCCTTTACTTAAGTGAAAGTACTAATACCACACTGTAAAAAATAGTCTTACAATTCCTGCATTGGAAATGTTACACTAAGTAAACGTCTGTAAGTATCATCAGAAAAACATACTTAAAGTAATAAAAGTAAAAGTACTCAAAGAAGAAAAACACATTTTAGAAACTGGAAACAATCCAAACAGCTGTGTGTGTGATTTTTACTTTTACTCTTTTCATTTTAACACGACTATCGGTACTTCTTACTCCTTACATTTAAAAGAATTGACTCGTTATCTTTATTGAGGTCGTCTATCAGGTGTGATTGTCAGTGCATGTTGAAAAATAGTGCCTCACACCACAAGCAGGAGCACACGGCACACAGAGAAAAAAGTGAGAGAAAAGAAAAAGAGACTATATATTGACTATATATATATATATATATATATATATATATATATATATATATATATATATATATATATAGTCTGTACATAGTTTCTCTATATATGCTGTATAAAGTCTATATATACAGTATATATATAAAAAAGTGACAAACATTGAAAAAAGGGACAAAAACATAACAAAAAGTTAAAAACAACAATAAAAAACGTCAACAAAAGTGTTGATTTTCAATTTTGATGGGAAGACAACACAAGGGTTAATATGTAGGCAATAGCATACAAAGAGCCTTTTTCCATATCCACTGAAGTTTCTCAGCTTGCTCTCTAAAAATTGGTTGTCATTCGCACGGCTACTTCTAATTTTACAGTGGGGCTCGAAAGTTTAGGCACCCCAGGTAAAAATTTGTATTAATGTTCAAAAAGAAACCAAGAAAAGATGGAAAAATCTCCAAAAAGCATCAAATGACAGATTAGACATTTGTATAGTATGTCACAAAAAGTTAGATTTTATTTCCATCATTTACACTTTCAAAATAAAAAATAAATAAAAATGGCGTTTGCAAAAGTATACTCTAAGTAAATTTCCAAGTCTGTACTTAGTTACTTTTACTTGAGTAAAAGAGTTAAATCGGTACTTCTACTTTTACCAGACTATTTTTAGTATCTGTACTTCTACTCGAGTACGGGAAGTGAGTACTTTTGCCATCTCAAGACCTATTCTGGTACAACCTCTAAATACAATTATGAACCTGAAAATGAGCAGAATATGGCTTTAAGGAAAACAGAAACTACGTAATCTCAATTCTCCTCAAACAAAACTCTCCTGAAATTTCTACAAATCTCCTAATGTAGACTGTCCAAAGATCTACCACAACAAATGGCGCACAAAACCTCCATGTATTTAGTGTGATTTATCTTAAGCCTACAGTAGATTAAAAAGTTGTCGGTTACCAATCACCATACCACAGTTTACTGCTTCCTTCCTCTTTTTAGTGTTTACAGGTTACGCCCTATGTAATCTGCGTCCCAATATGACCTTTCGGTTAACTCTTTCCTCTGCAGCTTAAGCCACAAAAACTATGCCGTCATATAATACTGCAGTCTTTTTTGGCTGCTATAAAATACTTCATACAGTGTTTTCTGTGTTTTTTCTCCATGTCATAGTCCAAATAGAAAATACTTTCATGTGATTTTCCATGTCTTTAAGAGACTAAATGTTAAACGGTGCTTTTTATAGAACCAACACATTTCTTTATGGATATACAAGTAAGTAGACAGAACTACTGTAGTTACCAAAACTAGACCCCCATCTTTATGACACATTAAATAGCCCATATAACCTACCTTTTGTTTGGTGGGACTTATGTGAACATGAAAATGGTTTTCGGTCGACAGAAACCAAGAGCTTGCTGCTTCTCGTGTCTTCCTGTTTTCTTCGCAGGCAGAGTGTAGTTTACGCCCCAAATACCACTGAAAAAACCCGGTTTCCTCCAGGCATTTCCTCTTAACTCTTACTCCACACACCGAGAGCTCCTTGGTCCAAAGGCAGATACCCAAGGCTTCTACCCAGGACAGAGAGGCAGGGAGGTCAGCTGAGTTATTACCTAAATATTTATCTTCACCTCTCAGTAGTTCTAGAGCAGTAGCAGCAACAAATGGACTTTCATAAAGATTAAAATGAACTAGGTAGGGTAGTGGATGCTCTGGTTGGATAAAACCTACACACTCCAATCTAATCAATCAATTTAAGGTTAAGATCATTTATTTGCTAACTGGCATTGGATACTTCCCTGCTGGAGAAAGATAGTCTGTCCCGCATTAGAATTAGAATTCAAAAGCATGTTTAGTAAAAAAATGTTTTTTTATTGACACATTTTTGATAACAACATATAATAAATGAATGCCCAAAACCTGACACACACAACGGGCTATTTCTATTATTTAGACATGTATTTTACCTAGATGAGTCATATAGTATGTTAAGCACATGTAAAAAAAAATATATATATAAAAGCCCATAGGAATGTGTGAGTTTATAACTGGTCGAATAAAGGTCACAAAGGAGGAGGAGGAGGAGGAGGAAGAGGAGGAGGAAGGTGAGAGGCTTCTGTCAACCCATTTTGGAGAATGAACAGACGCCTTGCCATCCTGGGGTGGAGATGGAGCATCCCCCCACATGCTATGGACACAGAGAGAATAAAGGATTTGGACTTTTGGGAAACATTATGCATAACTGGGAGGCACGAGGAGGTGTCAGATGTGGCCCGCATGTGTATTGGTATACAGTATATTTCAAAATGCTGTTAATAAAGAAGTTTTAACGTTATCATATTGTCTCAATTATTTATATCAGTCCACTGGTTAAGTGATCATCAAAACAAATACGCTTAAAGGAACACATGACCTATTGTTACTTATATACACCGTATTCAGCAATTCTTGGTTCAGCGTCTTGCTAAAGGAAACTTTGACAGGACAGGAAGAGCTGGGGATCAAACCGCCAACCTTAAATGACGACCGACTCTGAGCCACAGCCACGCCATTTCAAATGCATTACCATTAATGTCTTAGTGCTTAAAACTTAGCACAATTGTTTTAAGACCAACTTTTCTACCCCTGTGCATTCATTATGGAGGAGACATTACATATGAAAATCAACTAACTGAAATATTCTATTGATATACGTACACACTAGGGTGTGATTTCAACTGGGGACAGGGGGAATATGTCCCCTCCATTATTTAAAATCCAGTTTGTGTAAGCCCAATGGTGCAACCAATTCTGATCGGTCTGATACGAAAACGAATGCACAACCAATTCATTTGACATCCTATGACATTAGGGTACCACCGGTCACATGACAGTTAAGGTTAGCAGTCTTTCCAGTTACATTTAGCTGACATAAGGTTACTGTCAGCCAGGTACGGAGCACCTTTCAGGGGCCGTGGCAGTTGAGTTTAGCCAAAAAAAGGTGATTGTCATGTGGCGCCGACGGTTACCTTTAGACACCAAAATGACTAGTTAAGATTAATAAAAAGATTGTGATTTGGGTTAACACTCCCAGGACACAAACACATGTTTCCATGGGTGAAAGTCTTGTGTTATTAGGAGGCAAACTCCGCCCTCGGGTTAAAAGCCAATGTGGTGCATACAGCAAGAAATACATACAAAGGACTGTGCTTTACTTTATCTATGTGTAAAAAATAGTTCATTAAAACAGCCTGATTGGTGTGCTATGTCCGGGCCAAAACCTTCAACTAATATTTTGATCGCAGTTTATTATAAACAATTTTCCAACTTCCATTTAAACCTCCTATGATACTAACTATAACCCATTCCCATCCGTCTATTCAACCCCCTCCACCCCTCCCAGAGACCTGGGAAAAGAGACCTTCAAGAAAAAGAGAGCAGGATTCTTGACCTCTAGCAATCACTTGATTGATCAGCTCATTGACATTTCTTCTGGCTGTAAAATGTGCTTCAGTTTCTGATATTGTCTGTCTGTGTTTGGCGTGAACATGCTGCAGAATAAAGGAGCGATCGGTCCTCAGGCACTCTACAAGTTCCGACTTGTGATAAATTATTTGTTTCTACAGAAGGGCCCTGCAAAAGACAAGAGGTGTTGCTTATCAATCCTGAATGAATTAGGTTTTACTATAATACAGAATACCGGTAAATATGTAACAGAGGTTGGTCAAATGTTACCCACACGTACATTTGATGGTTTCACAGTCACTGAAAGATCGATATCCCCATCAGCTTCAACATTAGATATGTTATCAGTATTTATCACACTGCCACCCCGTGCAGAGCAATCTGCCTGCCCATCTTCTCCACCAGGTTTTCCTAACAGAAGAATGAATGAAAGAAAATATGAGCTCAATCAAATATTGCCTTCTTGTATTGAAATGTGTTGAGGAATATTACTGCTTACCACTCGGACTGCTTCTTGGATCCCAAACTGTTTCAACCTTCATGTTCAAGTTTTTTCCTTTTACATTTTGGATTTTTCTGTCGGTAACAACACTGTTACTATCGGCAACTGGCCGTGTCCGTGAGCCTGTAAATATGAATAACAGTCTTCCTTCAGAGATGTATTAACAATGTATAGAAAAGAGAAAGTTGAACCTCTGACTTGATTTACGCCAGATGCATGTTGAGGTTCCCTCCCAGTATCTACAGTGCAGACAGCAGCTGTATACTACTATTTTACAGGCTGAGCACCTGTTGCTGTTGCTGCTAATGTTCTGGAAGCTGCCTCAGAATGTCAAAGAAGCACTGATGGCTATCTCCTCCCTTTTGAATTATTATTTTCAAAAGCACTCTCTAATGCACTGCTTTGCTTTTTGTACCTCAAGAAACTCATTCACAGATCAAATATAAGGACGCAATCAGGGTCACCTGCATTCTGCTTCTGCCACGGGTCCATGATCTGTAATGAGACAGAACATTTAACAGAAAGGCATTTTGACGTCATGCTTAACGTGGATTTCTTGGTTCCCTCCAGTAAAATAATGACCTTAATTTAAATAATTCACCCGGAATCGAAAGTGAAAATGTTTGAGCCTACACAATTACGCAATAGGCCTACAATGCAATAGTCGTAGGCATTAGTCTGTAAAGTTAAAGGCCAGAAAGAGTCAAAAAAGTTAAAAAATAAAAATATGTATATAAATAATTAATAACTTGTTTTGATCTTTTAACCTTTTTAATTCTATCGGTGTTTTGTGTATTTTCTCCACGTATCCTACGGGACTACGTGTTTGCACGCACAATAACTCGGTACTATTAACTGTTGAACGACTTATAAGTGCAATGAAAACACAATAACGTGTGTAGATTAAATGAGGAACCTCCTGTACACACATGTAGGCAAGAAAAAGGTAAATCATCATAAAGACTCAGAGGACAACAGTGGCCACTTCACCAAACTATCCACATCTGTCTCTTGATGACAAACAGAGCGCACACATAACCTACCTTAGTTTGAAGTGATTTGTCGCGGTGTAGATATTATCCAACAAAACCTGCGAGTATATATACAATATATCTTGGGAGGAAATATGAAAAAGTTCTCGGTTTATAGAGGACGGAAACCAAGCGTGTGTTGCTTCCTTCTTCGCTGTGCGTAACGCGCAGCGCAGCAGAGACAGTATACTGTACTTCCACTCCCACAGTGCGCGTGGATCACACAGACAGCTGGGGGTAGGGGATACACAGGCCGCATGCACAACAGTTTATGGTGTAGGTCTGCTCTGAAGCACAACATAGTCCCAGGTTTAGCGCACTACATGTCTACGTGTTGCGCTCACACACAGTGCATGGATGCGCTACAGTAGCCCATTGGAAATCAACCTTACTGGAGCTTTCTGTGGGATCTGCTGTTAAATGTCCCATTCAGTGGTGGCTTGTCAATAATAATAAAATCAATGATAATGGTAGTAGTGTATGATTTATTAATCCCGCAAGGGTAAATAATGTACACTCTGTTGTGATTACACACATTACACAAAGGCATGAATTACACACACATGCTCAGTACCTATGTATACATGCACTAATGGTGAGATGTCAGGTTGGGGGGGCTGCCCATGGAAAGGCGCCGAGCAGTTTGGGGTTCAGTGTCTTGCTCAAGAGCACCTTGGTGCCCAGGAGGTGAACTGGCACCTCTCCAGCTACCAGTCCACCACCATACTTTGGTCTGTTTAGGGACTTGAATCAGCGACCCTCCGGTTCCTGACCCAACTCCATACTGCCACCCCTAATAGAGGCCACTGGGGCCCCCATCAAATTCCATAAATATAAATGCATATAAAAATTATATAAAAATTAAATGAAAAAAGATGAATAAAATGTATAAAAATACAAACTTGAGATATGAAACTTTGTCCTTTGAACAAAAACACAATAACAGGTGTAGAGCGTCCTCTGGTGGACAAATTATACAATGCCAACACTCATATGGTTGACTGTCCATTTTGATTTTATTTTTAAAATATATAATAAATGTAATAATACATTTAAATATTCATTTATCAGAATGATTTATAATGACAAATAAATGCTTCTGATAAATAAATATTTAATGGGAATTAATGCCTATACAAATGTCCTTTGATTGAAATCAACAAATAAATTAAATAAATTAGAAAGTTAAGAGGACTGAGTAAACTGTAGCAAAAGGTTAGTAGTTGCCGACACCCAGGGGTGCTGCACCAGGGTGGGTTGGGGTCAAGGTCACGGCTCAGTTACTTGTAGGGCTTTCTAAGAGTGTGTTAGACAAACTCACCAACAGTGGTTCCGAGATGTATCCTGAACCCAGCAGCAGAACTCGCAACAATAATAATAAAATAGTTTACTCATACGATGGGCCGGCTGGTAGTTAGAGCCTCAGTGATGTAGGGGGAGACTCGGAAATGGTGGAGAAGACTTCATACATGACGAATCCCATGACTTTAGATTAAATGCAGCTTTTACAGACTTTCATGAAGGAAAAATAGTTAACATTAGATGCACTGCTCAAAAGATTCTCAACAAATGTAAAATCGACCCACTAACATCATTCCTAACATCATCCTCCACTCAGGAGATTCTCCTCATCAGACAGACACCACTACTCTTGTGGGCCTCTGCGACTCCGGTCCCCGATGTGTTATTGTGAATTCTGGAGTGTGGTCTAGACCTACTCTATCTGTAAAGTGTCTTGAGATAACTCTTGTTGTGAATTGATACTATAAATAAATTGAAATTGAAATTGAAATTATTGTCCCTCAAAGATTTCTCTTTCAGGGCCCCATCCTGTTAGGATTTAACCCACTTCACATCTGGATCTGGACCATTTCTCAGGCAGAGGGCCCCTGACTTGTAACCTTCAGTTTCCAGAAGACAGGTCCCTCTCATGAGATACTTTAGAGAAAATGTAAAAATATGAAAATACATTTGGATACATGCAGAAGGACTATTCAACCTATCACTCAGCATTTGATAAAAACTGTCTTTAATCGGGCAGAGACGTTGGACAAATGGATGTGTAGGCCTATGTGATGTTGCGTTCCAGGAAACCCGTAACTCGTGTTTATAAAACGTTCGACCCGTGACAGAGCCCTGGATCGACAGTCGAACCCCAAACTTACTACTCGGGAACTCGTACCAGATGGTTGTTCTCCCAGTTACAGTTTTGACGTTGACTTAACCCTCCTGTTGTCCTGGGGTCCACTTTGCCCTGTTCTTAAAAGTTTCTACATCAGAAATTTGGGATTCTTTTATCCAAATGTTACATGGATGGTTCCATATAACGCTTCTTGCAAGTTAAACGAAGGATCAGTTCACTACTCTATTGAGTTTTGGGTGTTTTTGTCCCCCCAAAAAACTTTGACAAAAGACAAAAAAATTATATAATTTCATATAAATGAGGTTTCTTGACCATGAATTTGAAAAATAAAACAGTCTAAAACTAATGGTGATAGATTGGTATTGTGATGTGTACAGTAGACTGATGGTAGGGTTACAAAAATGAAGATAATGTGTTGAAAAAAAGCATAAAAAAAGGATTAAAAAAAAGTATCTCAAACGCGTCAAAAAAACAAGGGCACGAAGAGGACACGTTTTGTGCACCGCTGCCCAAACCCCAGACTCCACTCCCAGCATCCGTCACACCTGCATCAGGTGGAAAGACCAATGAATATGTGAGAAAACCTTGTCTGTAGCGTCTGCCTGCATGTTACAACAGGCTGGTGGGCTACATATGGAGCGCGTGGTCAGGCCAGAGGAGGCCCCAGACACGGCAGAGGAGGCCGAGGCGGGTACGGTGGACAAAATGATGAGCCCTACAACCCAGACCAGTGTTGGTACTGCAAGGACTTTGGACATTGGTGTTAGGTTCAAAGACTTGAGTGGTAAAATAACGCACGGACACGGAGTTGCCTTTAGTGACTTTGCAAAGGGGAAAAGTGCCGAAAAAGTATTCAGCAGTCTTTTTCGCTCTCATCCCCTGCGCGGCCGTTTTATTAAGTGGGTGTACACAGAAAATTGATTTACATAATGGGTGTAGTATATAGTTGTTTAACATTAATGTGGGCTAAAACATCATTGTTTTACATAAAAGTGGGTTAGTACATCATATTATCTGCCATACTATTGGTTAAAGAGAAACTGGGTGTGCTAAACAAGTTTTAAGGAAAACACAGTTCACTGAAGTTTTAATAAAGAAACAATAGCTCATTCACACAGTCACAGCTGCAAATTAATCTTATTTTACCCTGCTGGTAAGACACAGGAGTGTCCTCGGTCTCAGTGTTCTTCTTCATTTTTCAAGGTTTCAAAATATTCACATGATAACTTTTAAACAACAATACTTGTTCAGTATTCATACAAAAGACTGTTCAGTCTCCACAATTGGGTACGTAACACACTCGCTTCGTGCAATGAAGAAAAGCTTGGCACTGATACACTGTTTTTCTTTGCTATTAAGGACAATTGATAGGTTAGAAAGTTCTGAAAAAGAATCTAAAAAGTTAAATCAACTTACAGTATCTTATCTTCTGAAGCCTACAAGAAACGGCCTACTATTGAGTGTAAACTTAACCACTCACCTTTTTAGTTGACTCTGGTGCTACAAACTTGATTATTAGAGCTAAAGATTTGGCACCAAAGCTTGGTGGTCGTTTTATTTTGGTCAATTGGGACTACAGGTCAAACAGTAAAAGAACAATTCTCTGTTCTGCTTTAATGTTAGTTAATGGGAAACTGAGGACAAGCTCAGGCACAAGAGCTGCATGACCTCCGTGTTGCTACAGCACCACAGCGACAAACTCCTCTCTGCTAAACTTGATTCTCTAGCTCTGGGTTTACGGTGATGCCTCCATCCAGTGGCTGCTGCTGAGGAATCATTAAATACGTCCAGAAACACTCAGACGTCAACCTCCTGTTCCACTCTCTGTGTCACACATTTTGTGGGAGAAGCATGAAAAACTAATTCATCTGTTGCCAGGTACCTTAGATATTACTACACTGTTAGATTGCCAAATGTCACTCTAAGAGATGCACTGTTGTTAACCCTGCTTTTCCTTTCCCCACATCAGATGACAGAGAGGAACAATTGTGTTGCACAGCTACCGGTGTCTGCATACCACAGCCTGACCTCTCTGACACACCATTTTTTATGTGTACAGTTCTGCTTCCAGAGACTCTGGCACTGGCCTGAACCGCGTGGGCTTCTCTGTTGTATCTGATTCTGTCGATTTGGACCTCTGCCATCTTATCTCTCAGTACAAGCAGTGGAGCTCATTCCCTAACAGAAAGCTACCCAGCCGTTTCTTTCTTCATTTTGCCAAGTTGACACGTGGGTTAGACCAGGGGTGACCACACTTTTTCAGCTTGAGAGCTACTTTTAAAATGACCAAGTCAAAATGATCTACCGACTAAAAAAATGCAAAATATACAAACTCATTTTTATGCCTTTTTTGAGATTAGCAGAAATAACTTAGCTAGGCTAACTGGGCAACTCACCAACTTGCGGGAATTTTGCCGCTGCTCCATGCACATGCATGCTGACCAATGTGTCAGAAAAGATCAGACGTTAGACTGGTTGTCCTGTATGTCAATCAAGTATAGTGGCATAGTGAGGATGGATGGCCTGACATCTTCATTTTTTTTTTAATGCCATGCGATCTACCCCCACTGCCTTTGCGACTGACCGGTAGATCGCAATCGACGAAATGTGCACCCCTGTCTTAGACCATGTGTAAAAAGGGGAATGGATAATTATGATGGAAAAACAATTGTTTCAAAATGGAACAACATTGGTTCACAAAAGATTCCAACCAACATGTCAACTAAATTCGATACCCAGTTACAAATTATAAAAGTAACTAGTTACTTCAGAAAGTAACTAATGCGTTACTTTCAAGTACATTTTTAAATGCTCAAATGTGAGCGCCCCACCCCTCTTTAAGGGAACTTAAAATACATGTTCAATTATTTATGGTAAATCTGAATATTATAATGAAATGGACACTTAATACAATACATTATTAACAGAAACTGTACAAACATCTAAACTATTTTAATGTTGCTGTGGGACAAAGTAAGACTAGCCTCCAATCAGATGCCATGTATGTAGATATTGTGTTTATACAGTGGATCCATACAAATACAATACAAACACAATAAATATTTTGGAACTATTGATATTTATTGCCCCTTCAACAGGCCACAACTGGGCAAAATTAAATAATGCTTGTTAAGCACTAAAGCAAAAATAAATAAAAAAATATATACAGTCTTTGTTGTGCAAATAACTTAAGTGGCCGGATGGTTATACTTTTGCCGCTCTAGAGTCATAATCCTATGTTTTCTGACCACGGCGGAATATCGTTAGCAGGGAAAGTTACACTTCCCCCCCCCCCTCCCATTTCCATTTCTTTAACTGTCTATGGCTTCCGTCCAGAACAATGGGATTTGTTCTGATATCTACTAAATATCCACATGTCAGAGTCCTTGCTAGGTCTACACAACGTTGTGATGTTAACCCGTAATTTCATCTGTGTTGGCTGTTGCATTGCGATAACAAATACATTTGTGTAAAGTGATCAACAAGCGTTAAAGGAGGATTCTGGTCAATTTTAACACATAGCTCTGTTGTTTGTAAATTAGGAGTATGGTCAGTAGAGAGAAAAACTAAACCAGTAGGTGCTGTCTACACCATGTTACCCTCCTGCTAGAGTTAGCACCCAACAGGCTTCAACAGGGCAAGTTTTAAACCTTTAGCCTGTAAACATGCTTGAAATGTTATTACAAGTGCCTACCCATGTGCAGTGATTCCTTCCAAGTGAACACAGTGGATTCAACTGCTGCAGATGTGACAGAAAGGCAGACAAGTTTTGTTAATTCAGCCAGTGCATATACCTCTGTTTACTTCCTGTTTTCTGTTTCTTTCCTGCTGAAACACGCCTTTCTGTCACATTTACAGCAGTCAGATTCACTGTGTTCACTCGGAAGGAATAACTGCACATGGGTAGGCACTAAAAACAGGTTTAAAATGTGCCCTGTTTAATAAGGTGACCAGATTTCTCAGACAAAATCCGGGGACATTTTCAGCTCAGAAGTGTAAATACCTCCAAAACACGTCATGTTTTTAATTTTTGTAAAACTTAAAATAGGGACACTAGACCTAGAGCTGAGTATCAGATACAATATAAACTATTGAGGAAAGATTTTCCTTTGACATTGATGCAGTATGAAACGAGATCTCTGCAGTCGGCAGCAGAGAAACAAGCAACAATGGAAGTTAATAAGATAATTGTCCAGCTTGTATTTACGTTCATAAAGTGCTCGTTTTGCTGCTGACAGACTCAGATTAATATTCTAAGTGTCTGATAACATTATGGAAAGGATTTCTAAGGAGGCTGACCTTTCTGTTAAAGATTAAGATCCTTTTTTAAAACATAAAAGTCCGCGAAATTGCGTTCTCTAAACCCACCAGACTCCATGTAAATAATCAGTAATTTTAGCATCGTAAAATACGGCTTTCTAAAACCTCTCTGAGCTCTGAGCAGCACTGCTCGATCGGCTCTGTTTGGTCAGAGTTTTCTTTCTTTCATTCCAATTTTGGGTCTGTCAGTCACAGTGAAAACCAGGGACATTTCCAGGGACAGATCCAGCCGGGGACAGGTCACCAAAACCGGGGACTGTCCCCGGAAACCGGGGGACGTCTGGTCACCCTACTGTTGAAGCCTGTTGAATGCTAACTCTAGCAGGAGGATAACACGGTGTAGGCAGCACTGACTGGTTTAGTTTTTCTTGCAAATGAAAGCACTCCAAATTTACAAACAACAGAGCTACGTATTGAAATTGACTGAAATATAATCCATACCCCTAAGTTTTTTCTTCTAATAGTTATTATGAAACGAGGAAGGGATACAGCGTCCTTTTTTGCTCACACAGAGAGGGATATTCCAGAGGATGAGGAGGATGAAGAGGGTGAGAAGGATGAAGAAGAGGGTGAGAAGGAAGAAACCATACAGGGACAGAGAAAGGAACAGCAAGTGGATCCATGTGGATCAAGTACTGCACCATCAGGTGTGTGATGAAGAAGGTTCTTACTATTTACTTTCTGCTGTAAAATTATTTGTCAATATGGCTCTGTTTCTTTTTTTTAAGTACATACTTGGCCTCCATTTTGAAATTCGTGCAGGTACAGTGGGTACGGAAAGTATTCAGACCCCTTTAAATTTTTCACTCTTTGTTTCATTGCAGCCTTTTTCCAAAAATCAAAAAAGTTCATTTTATTTCTCAGTAATGTACACTCAGCAACCCATCTTGACAGAAAAAAACTGAAATTTAGAAATTTTTGCATATTTATTAAAAAACAAAAACTGAAATATCACATGGTCATAAGTATTCAGACCCTTTGTTCAGTATTTAGTAGAAGCACCCTTTTGATCTAATACAGCCATGAGTCGTTTTGGGAAAGATGCAACAAGTTTCTCACATCTGGATTTGGGTATCCTCTGCCATTCCTCCTTGCAGATCCTCTCCAGTTCTGTCAGGTTGGATGGTAAACGTTGGTGGACAGTCATTTTCAGGTCTCTCCAGAGATGCTCAATTGGGTTTAAGTCAGGGCTCTGGCTGGGCCATTCAAGAACAGCCACAGAGTTGTTGTGAAGCCACTCCTTCGTTATTTTAGCGGTGTGCTTAGGGGTCATTGTCTTGTTGGAAGGTAAACCTTCGGCCCAGTCTGAGGTCCAGAGCACTCTGGAAAAGGTTTTCGTCCAGGATATCCCTGTACTTGGCCGCATTCATCTTTCCCTCGATTGCAACCAGTCGTCCTGTCCCTGCAGCTGAAAAACACCCCCACAGCATGATGCTGCCACCACCATGCTTCACTGTTGAGACTGTATTGGACAGGTGATGAGCAGTGCCTGGTTTTCTCCACACATACCGCTTAGAATTAAGGCCAAAAAGTTCTATCTTGGTCTCATCAGACCAGAGGATTTTATTTATCACCATCTTGGAGTCCTTCAGGTGTTTTTTAGCAAACTCCATGCGGGCTTTCATGTGTCTTGCACTGAGGAGAGGCTTCCTTCGGGCCACTCTGCCATAAAGCCCCGACTGGTGGATTGCTGCAGTGATGGTTGACTTACTACAACTTTCTCCCATCTCCCGACTGCATCTCTGGAGCTTAGCCACAGTGACCATTGGGTTCTTCTTTGCCTCTCTCACCAAGGCTCTTCTCCCCGATAGCTCAGTTTGGCCGGACGGCCAGCTCTAGGAAGGGTTCTGGTCGTCCCAAACGTCTTCCATTTGAGGATTATGGAGGCCACTGTGCTCTTAGGAACCTTAAGTGCAGCAGAAATTTTTTTGTAACCTTGACCAGATCTGTGCCTTGCCACAATTCTGTCTCTGAGCTCTTCAGGCAGTTCCTTTGACCTCATGATTGTCATTTGCTCTGACATGCACTGTGAGCTGTAAGGTCTTATATAGACAGGTGTGTGGCTTTCCTAATCAAGTCCAATCAGTATAATCAAACACAGCTGGACTCCAATGAAGGTGTAGAACCATCTCAAGGATGATCAGAAGAAATAGACAGCACCTGAGTTACATATGAGGGTCACGGCAAAGGGTCTGAATACATATGACCATGTGATATTTCAGTTTTTGTTTTTTTAATAAATATGCAAAAATTTCTAAATTTCTGTTTTTTTCTGTCAAGATGGGTTGCTGAGTGTACATTACTGAGAAATAAAATGAACTTTTTTGATTTTTGGAAAAAGGCTGCAATGAAACAAAGAGTGAAAAATTTAAAGGGGTCTGAATACTTTCCGTACCCACTGGACATGCATACAGTGGTATGCACGTGTTTAGGAACCCATGCTAAAGTTGACTAAAAAGAGGAATGAAAAAAATCCTCTTTTGGAAATTGATCTAAATGCCTTAATTCAAAAAAAAAGGAAAAATCCAACCTTTAAGGACATCAATTTTTGTGAATGAATGAATGGATTTATCATAAATAAATAAATGTTCCTCCTTAAAATACTGGGGGCATAAGTAAGTACACCCCTATGTTAAATTCCCATAGAGGCAGACCGATTTCTATTTCCCCATCATCACATAGAGGTTGGCATGGTTTTATTTCATTTAATTTGCATTGATATGGATCTAATTTCAGGGGTGTGTATACTTATGCCCCCTGTATTTTAAGGAAAAACATTTATTTTTTTACAATACATTATTCATTCACAAAGAAAATTGTTGTCCTTAAAAGGTTGGATTCCTTATCCTAATTCCTGTTTTTTTTTTAAATTAAGGCATTAAATCAATTTCTAAAAGATGTTTTTTTTATTTCTCTTTTTAGTCAACTTTAGCATGGGTGTCTAAACCCGTGCATACCACTATAAGTAAATAAATGTTGTAGTTGTGCCCTATGTATACTGTACATCTTTTTACAGATATCCGCAAGTCCAAGAACGATGTAGCTACTGTTGGGCTCAAATCCTGCCCTTCTAGATTCTTTTAGGAAGAAGGGTCCGTAGGTTGTAGCAGTTCAGTTGCTACACCGTGACATGTTTGTGTGCTGTGTTTTGACTCCAGAAGGTTAGTGTCTAGCAGAGCTCGGCCTGCACAATAGATAACAGGTCTCAGACTGCTACTGGAGAGGATCTTCCCCCAAACCCTTGGCCCTGCTTTTCAGAATAACTCACTCGGCAGAGCTGTGGTTGGACACATTGTACCAAAACAACTTATTATAAGGTCACAGTAAACTTTATGAACTACATGCTTCTTATTTAGAAGTGAACCTAATAATCACACTGAAACCAAGCAGACTACGTGTAATGCTTTTGCTCTTTAGCTCAAAATATAATGAATTGAACACACATGATTAATATAATGCACTGTGTAAATATGATGTTTATGAGCACACATGATATGAATACATTTTATTCCAACACTACCAGTACAGCCCAACCATTTTGATGGGGGACAGGAGACGGAGCTTCAGGTCAAACTGCTATAATCTTCATCTACGGCTTGACTATTCTGTCATGATGGACATATTGCTATGCATGTTGCGGCCCTACCTCTCTTGCACCTGCACTCACTCTTGTACAAACTAAATGTTTATGATTTAAAGTTTATAATCTTTAAATATCATTTGCTGTCATTTTTTAATGTGCGCCCCTGGTTAAACACTGGCCCCTACTCTCCCCCCCCAGCTGGCTGCTCTCCCCGGTACGTCCTACATACACGCCGAAGGGCACGTTTTTCATTGCATCAAACGCTGACAGCCATTGTCCAAACGTCCGTATTTTAAAGTTCAGAGTGAGAACGGGTTGCTACTTTTTACTTTTACTCCTTACATTTTAACACGAATATCGGTACTTTCTACTCCTTACATGTTACAAAATTGGCTCGTTACTTTAGGTTTGTACAAAAGGTTGTCTATCAGGTGTGATTGTGAGTGAATGCGGAGAAAAACGTGAGAGAAAAGAAAAAGAGACTAGCTGTCCGGAGGATAATCAGTTGAGATTGTGTATGTGAGTCCCTAAGAACTGTAACTGATGTCAGTTCATTTAAGCCTGTTGTTGTCTATATTTAAGCCTGTTGTTGTCTATAGTTCTTGCACATTTAAAGTACGCTGGTGATTTAGTTGTTTGTGTTCTTCACCTGTTAGCTAGGTTGCACCTGGCTGGGAATATGCCATGATGGATAATAGCAATAAAAAGATGAAGATATAGAAGAACAAGAAGAAATACAATTTAATTATTCCACTGTATTTAGAAAGAGGAAGTCAAATAATGTGGTAGTATATGAAGTGAAATATGAAGTGACACATATCTGTGTTCACTTGCATTTTAACCATAAGTAGGAACAGTATTATAGTTTTATACTGTATATTGTATATAATAAACTACAAAAATGCTCATGAACAAGGTCAGTTTTTCTTTTTATTAAAATATAATGAAATGATTCACTTCATGACAATATACACAAAAACATGCACTAACACACACAAATCAAATGGCATTGTTAAAATAACAAAGATTCAGTCGTGTTCAGTCAGTAGACTTTTGTTAATCCTGAGGAAATAAAAAGTTTAAGATTGGTCATTATGGCCTTGTTGGACCTCATTAATCTCATTCACATTGATGTCTTAGACAAATTGGAGCCAGACAAAAACAGCAACTGCAACTATGTAACTTGTCAGTATGAAATGTTTTAGGACTTGCTGGGCCCTATCCTGCACCCAGCGGAGCACAAAGCCCGACCCAAGTGTCTTTGCTAGTTTAAGAGCGACGCAGTTGTGAATTTCCCATCCAGTATCCACGTCGTTTAAATAGCAAATGCACCTGCGCCCATGGACGTGCTGGTCTTACAAGGAGGTGTGTTCAGGTGCATTTTGGGCGTGCTGGTCTTACAGAGAGGTGTGTTCAGGTGCATTTTGGGCGTGCTGGTCTTACAGGGAAGTGTGTTCAGGTGCATTTTGGGCGTGCTGGTCTTACAGAGAGGTGTGTTACGGTGCATTTTGGGCGTGCTGGTCTTACAGGGAAGTGTGTTCAGGTGCATTTTGGGCGTGCTGGTCTTACAGGGAAGTGTGTTCAGGTGCATTCTGGGCGTGCTGGTCTTACAGAGAGGTGTGTTCAGGTGCATTTTGGGCGTGCTGGTCTTACAGGGAAGTGTGTTCAGGTGCATTCAGGGCATGCTGGTCTTACAGGGAGGTGTGTTTAGGTGCATTTTGGGCGTGCTGGTCTTACAGGGAGGTTTGTTCAGGTGCATTCTTGAGGCAGCGGGAAGTGATCGCTTCATTGACCAACAAAAACCTGGTCTAAAGTAAAAAACGCAGCATTTCATTGTTATTGTAACAGAAAGTTAGTAAAATGTGCCTAGTTTCATGCACAGTGTGTGCACACTATGCTTGTCACACACAACCACACACAGGGAAACACAGCAGCACACACAAATTCAGAAAACAAATAAAAATATGACAGTGCAAATCCTCCACCATAATTGCAATGCACCAAGGTACAAACGCCCCTGGCTTTTAAAGGGAACGGGAGATGACACTGTTTTTTTTTGCATGTTACGCCCAAAAGACATCTATGATTAATGAAGACACTAAGTACAACCCTTTTGAACCATGTGCCCGGCGCACAGACCCTTTTTTACACCGTCAAACTAGCAAAAGAGGATTTTCACACATTTGTCCCTAAACGCACCTGCGCCGTGCGCTTAGATCGTTAAAGTAGGGCCCTTTTTTATTTCTGGTCAAAATCACGTGGCTCAGTCCTTACAATAGTGGCCCGAGTCTAAACCACAACCCTTTCCTGTATTCAGCTGTTCTATCAAATACAACCCCCTCCACGTTTGTGCAATGTGATGCTACAAATGAGCCTCTACCCCCGACTTGGACTAGTGCCTTAGCGTTTATATGTTAAATGAAAAAACTTAGGTAAATAAGTTTCATCTCATAGATAGAAGTGATGCTGTTGATACAAACTTAGACGGCTGTAGGCATGGCAGGCGTTAAGAGTTTTTACTGTGGGGGTGCTTGTTTGCTGCTGGATTTGCTTTTGACAAAGGTAGCATTGCGCTCCAGTGTTACAGGTTTCCTGCCAGACGTCTGGTTCAGCTCGCTCATATCCACTCCTGAGTCTAAGCTGGTTTCTCGACTCTCGACAGGCCTTTGCCTCCTCTGCTGCTCTGACACTGCGTAACGGATCTCAGCTGCAGGTTTGCCCTCCAGTGACACAAACCAGGCCCGAGGAGGCTGAGTCGAGGGTATTTTAGAAAGCTCTGCCAAGGAGTGTCTGCCGCCCCGGATTTTGTTTAACGTTCCCGGGACCGACGCTGACTCTGGGATGCTGAATTGACCCCTGGATGTGTTGGTGGACGTTGCTGCCTGAGAGCTTTCGAGAACCCCGAGCTGTTCCTCAGTTTCCACTGCTTGGCTCTCGGCAGCAGAGGGACCTTTTTGCAGAGTCTGGGTGAAGCTGTCCTTACCCAGCGGCTCAGCAGCAGCCCCAGCACGGGGAAGAGTGGCCGACTTGCTCCACTCGGGCTGCTCCTCCAAATGGAAGAATGCTGGCGCTTGAAAAATAGCAACAGGCTGGTTATAAAGGAACAGATTATCTGTTAGAGAGGCCGGAACTCTGATCTTATCTGTAGTTTCACGCAAACACAGCAGATCATTCATGTCGGTGTTAAGCTCCAGTTGGTTACACTCCACGGTAATAGCCACAGCATTGGGGTTGGCTATTACATTGCCGTTGTGCAGATTTTCCCCTCTTTCTGCAAACGTTTGGTTCAGTCCATCCTGGGTATGAGAGGAGTCCCCTGAACATTCTTCGTCGTCACATGTGGAGGTGGTTTGGTCTTTTCTCAGCACTGGTAGGATCTTCTTTGTTTTCATTTGACTGAGCGGACGTCTGCAGACAAGACAGGACATTCTCCTCAATCAGTGCCAGGCTAATAAAACTGACAGTTAATTCTCTGTCTAAAAGATCACCCTCCATACACTACACGGTTACACAGTCAAAATACAGACATTATAAACATTCAATTGGATGAATAATGGGTTTTACTGATATAAAAGTGAATGATAATGTTCTGTGGGCTTGTTAAGTGTCTCTGAAAATGTTGCAGCTTGCATAAAAGGAAGTTTTGATTGGACACTAAAATATAACAAAACCTCTCAAATCACTGAATTCATTTTCATTCAGAGGTATGAGGAAGTGACAGTGAGACACAGAAGTAGTGTAATTGGCTTGTAATTGGAGAAACTCTGCTGCATATGCAGATCAACAGCGGAGTACAGGATTATGCTGCCAGAGCCTCCTTTAAAGGTTACAAGGAATGAGTTTTTGATATCCATTCATTGCAACAAAATCATATACAAAATCTTTAAATGTTATTCGGAGTTCTTATATCAGCATCAACACATCTTGTAGTATATGGACGGGTATGAGATGAAAGCCTCTGTTACCTGCAATAAAACAACAACCCAGCCAGGAGACAGGTGACCATAACAATCATTCCTCCGAGGATAGCCACCAGGAGAGATGAATGCTGTAAAAGGAAGTCAATGGGGATATCTAATCCAAAGAAACCTAAAGAAAATAGATTTTTTTAGACTGGTCTGGATGAAATATAAAACATACATGCAATAAAAAAGCTAACTGGAGATGAAAGCCTACGTTTCCAAAAGTTTTAAAAATCTCTTAAAATACATTAAAGAATTATTCCCAGTGGCTTAGGCCTGCTAGAGGGCAACTTACAAGTATTGTCCACCAGGCGTGTCTGTGCTGCGGCCCCCCCGAGCTATTGCAGCCATTCAAGTCAATGCTTGATACTCCACCAGCACAGCGTGCATGAATTGTCTCTCCGCTAAAGATATACGCCAGGTCTATTTTCATGCGAGCAGCAAGCCCGTTCAGACAGCGAGGCAGGAAGTGAAACAGTGGGACTATCCAGTCAATTTACCAAAACCCCCCCCCAATATCGTTTATGTCTCCTTTATAACACCATGGCCAACAAGAGATTCATCTTGGCGGAAAAACACAATCCTACCAAACACATTCTTTTTATAAGGACAACCAGCCAGGAAAGAGACTGCATGGAGTTTAATTACAGGAGTGCTTGGAGTGGAAGGTAGGTACTAGTTTAATAAACACGTAATTGTTCTGTAAAGTACTTGTAGAGACAATAAAATCTGCGGCAGAAAGATGCTCCGCTTCTGAGACGCTCCTGCGGTGGTACAGCGCGTGGCAGAGGACGGAACAAAACTGGAACGCAGCACAGACATGCCCAGTGGAAAATAGCTGTTAGGCCCGGTGGGCCCCCGGGCTTGCAATACACTGGGGGAAGCCCTGATCACGATGTTGTTATAATATCGATATATTGCCTAGCCCTACGATAAACTAAACTGAATCTGAATATAGATCACTGTATTCTATTCTCTAAACATCTTTAGGGGGATTGCTTGCCTCGGGTGGATGACAAAGGAGCTGCTATCCAGTAACCAAGGTGAGGAGCTGTGAACGTCACACGAGTTTTCCTCCTGCCGACACCACCGTCCCCAGTCCTTTCCTCATCCATCCCCCTAGGTGAGACAAACACCACTGTTGTATCACACTTCCCACAAATACCACAATCCAGTCAGATCTTTAAATTAAAGTGAATTGGCCTAATCCATCTCACCACTTTTGTATCTTTTGAAAGTTTAATTGAGCCAAAATGACCCGCCACTTTCTTTGGGAATCCTCATGAATGCACCAGGTCCGACACATGAGGCCCCATCTGTATTATATCTGTCACTTGGACGTGATCTATGACTCTAAAATGACCGGAATGGCAGTAAGTTGGGTGTTGCTTCTAAATTCAATTAAATGGGAAAGATTACAGGGCTGTCAAAGATAAACATCACTTGGAAGAATCACATAACCTTTTCCGTAACACCAATGCCATGCAGAACTTTGGTGTTATAAAAAGGGTTTTATGTGCTTAAAATTCAAAAAACTATATCAACACGTAGATATGTTAACGGTAAGCTATTACCCTATTACCTGCTGTTACGTTAACGGTTAACTTTATTAATAGAAACGGAGCCCCCTTTATTAACAAACATTTCCATGTAGAGGCCATGCGATCATTCCAGTGTGTGTGTGACTGTGACTTGTACTTACCAGTGGTCCGGTTAAAGAACCATGCCGGAACAACATTGGAAGTGTGAAGTCCACAGCTGTCATGGATGCTGAGGCTGATCTGTATGGGCCCACTCACATGTAACTCTGTGTCTCCGGAGAAAAGCTGCACACTCACACCCGCCACCGGACTCAACTCCACACTGACGTATCCTTCAAAAACCATTAAAAAAACAGAGGTGGTAATGGTTCAGAGAATGTGTGGACTAAACTAATTCAATTCATGAACTTGTCCTGATTGAAATGTTTAGAAATAAACTCAATGCAGCCTATGTGCTGTTTTGTTTAGCAGCCTCTTTGTCTTCCAGTCTTTTTTTGATAGGACCACTAGATGGCACAGCAGACAGAATTACACATAGTAGGTTTTCGCTTTTATCTGAACTTGCAGTTACTTTTATCATCTCGAATCCAGATTGCAATTGATTTACAGTTCAGATAGCCTGTGGATCAATCAATGGTGATTTTGACTCTTTTTCTTTTAAGAAAATTGACACAATCACTCACATCAAGCCTCTGAACACCCACACAGATGTCATTAGTTACTGTGGCTGATTAGACCTCTGCTCAGGTTGAAGGTGGGCTAAGGCTTAGATAGAGAATCTTTATCACCAATAAGATTAGGCTTGTTCGAGAAGAGCCAGGTCTGTGCGAAGCGATCACCGGTTTTCGCCGCCCGTTGCATGCCGCTTAGTGTCCGAAGTTGAACCCAACTTGCTCTGACGTCATGCACGCGTGGGCAACAATAACCTCACGAGATTTAGGCCTGCCTCTCGGCTATCTAACAGCTGATTGGTTCAGAATCAACTCTACATGATGACGTTTATATAAACTTTTTATTGTTTTTGAATTAGAGGGATTTTAACTGCCATTTGTCTGACTTAAAGGCTTATTCTGTACAGAACACATGTTGTGTGGCTGATAGTTACGTTTAGAAGTCAGAGAGACTAAATCTGTTCAGGTTACAGATCATCTACAGTCTGTTGTTAATGAAAATCAGCAACAGATAGCATGTAGAGCATTATGACAGCTACTCTGTCATAATAAAAACAACGAGAGACTTGTGTAGCTGATATATGGGTCTGATAACATTTTGTTAAATCAGAATTGGACCTAACAGGATGTGAGTGTTTCTGTGACTTCCTGTTAAGTCTGAAGGCTGTAGGAATCAACTGGCAACTGTCTGACTTTAACGCAGTTTTTTGTCACCGCCCCCTGCTGCTGCCGCCGGCTGTCATCAACTTTACAAGCGAGGCGCAGCTCATCTCAAATGATAAAGATGCCATTTTCATGCCCTAACAGGTGCAACAAAGCTAACAAGAGGCTCAGAAAGACGTCAGTCAATCATTCTAGACACAACCACACAGTCCTGGTAAGAGGTCTAATCTGTGTGGGTGTCCAGGGCCTTTACAAACTATAATACCATGCCTTCAATTGAATGGTTTCCAGAACAGTGTAACTGCAGCACACACGTCTACCTGATTTACTGCTCATGATGCCCAAAGTGTTGGGAGAGCTGTCCTCCTCCGACACCAGCTTGGGAATGGTCAGGTAGGCTGAGACAGAGGTGACATTACTGCTGGCTGTCAGATTCAGCAGGCTCTTGGGAAACTGGACAATGGGCTGCAACCAAGCGTCTGCAGATAAAGGAAAACATAACAGCTGGAAATGTTTTTCCTTTAAGACAACTAATATAATGTGTTTCCTTAAAGCAACGCTTGTACTGAAAATCAGAGAGAGAGAGAGAGAGAGAGAGAGAGAGAGAGAGAGAGAGAGGAGGGACTTTAACAGTACCAGATGTTTTGCCGGTGATCAGAACAGAATCATCAAAGAGCCAGACGTTCCCCTGATTCAGACCAAGTAGGGACATGGTCACGGATGAAAATACTACAGCAATGAAAAAATAAGGAAGGGAAAAGATGCAAGTATTGAGTACTTCATTTAAAAATTCACAGTTTGTTCACTAGATGTCAGTGGTTAGTTACAACTAAACTTACACAGAGCCAAGGAATGGGGGAATTGCCTTTTCTAAGCTTTTACTACAAAAACAATAGCTCCAGATTCAGTTCTTTGCCATCATTGGAAAGCATTGCCCTGTAGATAGCAGATGAGCATAAGAGAAAGAAGAAGGCACTCCAGATGCGGGTTATATAATGATCCCATTTACCTTTGCTTGGGTGCTGCTGCTGTGCCTAATTGGCTTTCAAATGATCATTTAGAAAATTACTGAAGTATATGAGGGTCACTATGTTCTGTGATTACGTTTTTTACATGACACAGTTTTAGGTGTCCTGATAAAAGAAATGCTCTGCTATCTAAGGATGTAACAATACACTCGCACGCTTTTTTTAACAGAACTGCAGAGAAAGGAGTGAAACATGTTTCTTTATTTATATAAACTGCAAAACAACAGATGTATCCTCTTACCAAAAAAGTGAAACTGAAATTGAATTTATCTTAAAGGTGCCCCGCCACACGTATCCCATTACGTTGTGGTAATGTCTGAAGTCCTACCATGGACTCTCTAACTTGATTACCATGGTTACCTTGTTTTAAGCCATTCTAGTGTGGTATAGAAAGCCTGCAGAAATACTTGATTTGTGCCAGTTCTTATTAATATTCAATGAGCTAAGCTGCTTGACTTGATTGGCAACAGCTGGCCAATGACAACCTGGTTATCGGCATCCTTTACTAACTAACTGGGCGATCTTATGAATATTAATGAGCTCAGGCAACACGACATCAGACTGACCAGCTGTTGTGATTGATCTGATTTCTCCTCTTATTTCTTTTCAGTCTCTAGAGCTGACAGAGGAGGTAGCAGTTCATCTTCACATTCACCACATAACACACACACATATGGACCTCACATATTTCAAAGAATGCAAGTAAACACGGTTTTCTGTGGCAGGGCACCTTTTAAATAACAAAATGTAATGAAAAATGAATAACATTTTATTTATAATGACAAAAAAAAAAAAAAAATGCATTGTTACATCCCTACTGCTATCTATCCTTGGGTGCAAATTGGGAATGTGCAGATCCATTGACAGATTTGTGTGTCAAACAAACACAAACACACAGCTAATAGAAATTGTAGTTATATAGTACAATGATTTGTGAAATGAGGGTGAAATTATGTAATTGGACTTCACCCTCAACAGGCAGAGGCATGGAACAGCAGATACCTTCACCTGACAAAAAGAGACAGAAACTATCATAACCTGCAGGCATACTAAACTCAGAAAAGTCTTAAAAGTACTCACTGACATTTCTATGACTGTGAGAGCTAATTATGATAATAACGACACTGCATAAAGCTCATTATCTGGGGTGATTCAGCTAAACAATTTAGCACATTAAGCACATACACACATAGGGACTCATTCACCAATATCTTCCTACGTTTTTTTCTTAAATGTGTTCTTAAGAAAGTTCCTAAGAAAAGTCTACGTCTGACTCATGACGTGTTCTCAAACAGCAGAATTGTTCGCAGGTGTTGTTAAAATGATGAATCCCAATGGCTTCGTTAATTGAAAGCTGGTGCCCGTCACTCCTATTTAGCATCAGTAAACACCAGGTTAATTCCCATAAACGGCATGAGATGGCAGGGCCGCGTGCACACTTAGAGAAATGTTGAAAAAGACGTGCTAAAGACTGCGGTGGCCTTTAGTAAAGTAAAACTTTAGTAATTCTGAAGTGGAGCTACTGCTGCAAGAAGTTATCGAAAAACAAGACATCATATTTAGTAGCGTCAGCAGTGGACACTAAGCAGCAATAAAACCAATGGAATGCAATTACCATAGACCGTTAACAGTCTATGGCAGGGATTTTCAACAGGGGGTCTGGGACCCACAGAGGGTCCTCAGAGTCACTGCAGATGGGCCTCCAAATTATTGTTAATTTTTGAAAGTTTTTTCAAAAATTCAAATGTTTTAACATGAATCCAACATATTATAAAATATAAATCCCCACTAATGTTAGGCATATAGGTAAGGTAGTCACTAAGGTAGCCATTCAAAGATAAGTTAATTCAAAGGGTTTATTGTGCCACAAGTATGTGTAGAATCAAAAGATGATGTTTTTAAATCATGCAGACAATTATTATTTATTAATTATTATTATTGTAATAGCTTAGTATTCTATGCACTAAAAAGGTATGTGTAAAGGCAAGGCCCAGTTAATTTTGTACAATATATGTAGTAGGGGTCCCTGCTCCGTCTCTCTTTCAGTTAAGGGGTCCTTGACCTAAAAACGTCTATGGCATTTACTTATGCAGTGAACGTCACATAGGCGCAGAACTAGAAGTATAGGCTATAGGCCTAGCACAATTCATACACAATGCAATTCAAAGTATAAGTGTAGTGTGTATTTATTAAATCAAACATATAATGAAGTGTAAAATAATGAAAGTTAGTTACAAAATTATAAAGAAATAATGTTTTAATATAGAACGCATGAAAACTGCATGACTCCTTATTTTGGGCAAACATGTCAGCTCTCAATTGTGAGTAAGAGTGCGCTTCAGTGTGTGTAGATTTTGTTCTTACCTAAGAATAAATCCCAAATAAGAAAACATTGGTGAATCCAATGTTGTGAAACAACATGAAGATTCTGTGAAACCAGAATCTACGAGAACACTGCGTAAGTGGGGTTTAAGAACACATTTGGAACGATTGGTGAATGAGGCCCATTCATCTTACTTGGCGTTCTGTTGGTTTTATAAGGCAGTAGTGTACAAATGTAGCCATCCTTGCTGGCCACAATTGTTACTGGCATCCGAGTTTGGTAAGGTACATGAAGTAACACACTGCTCCTCCCCAGTAAGAGCTGTTTCAGTCCTGGTGTAGTTGATGTAGACCTCCACCACCGCTTGGCTCAGGTACTGACGACTCAGCACATTGTTGACCTGGACCTTTAGGTTAAAAACCGAATCTGGGAGGGGGGGGGATAAGGATTGGGTTAAAACAAAGATGGGTGGGCGGGTGGGTTTAGAGTTGAGCATGAGTATTCATACAAGTTCAGGTTCACACTACAAGGGAAGGCCAAAAATAAGACTACCTAACAATATAATGCAATCCACTAAAACGCCACAAATTACAGTCTCAGAAAAAAGGTAAAAGGTAAAGGTAATACATGTTGTACTTTAGACTGCATTTTTTGTATTTGTAAGGTTTTCCTGTTATTTTGTCCACCTCTTTGTATGCAGTACAAACATATGTTTTAACAGAATGGAGTTGGCTGCATTTCCAATTAACCTAGAAGGCACCTTATTGACAGCACAACGGGGAAAGTAATTTGCAGAATCCCTGGAGGATATCAATGAATTAATCCCAGCAGATTCTACACAGGTGGACATAAATTAAACTGCTATAATTGGGCAATTATTTCAGCAAAGTGTGACTCTGAGACAAAATTATGCTACTGCATGCAGACAGCATGTTTCCAATAATTCCAAGACATAGCTCTAATCATTACACATTTCTAGGTAGCTACTAATCCCAGTTATGGCCTAATGATAATGTGCCGACCCAATTGGCCACTTGCACACTGTTCCCCGACACCCAATAGTGAGTCAACAAGACTTTATTTCTCAGGGGTATAGTGTTGCCTAACAACGAAGGAATGCTCAGTCATCACTAGCTGCCCATATGAATAAATGAGGACATAAGCAATTATCACACCAAGGATCAATGCATGAGACACACACACACACACACACACACACACACACACACACACACACACACAGCTAATAAGTATTTTTATATTTAAAGTGACAAATCCACAGGTAATTAGAACCAGCTCTGCAGTTTTGGTGTTTTGGCCTCTTTAACTAATTGTTTGGGTTAACTCCCCGCATGTATCAAGCCTGTTTTTAGCTCCAGCAGTTGATTTTTAGCACCAACAAAAATTCAAAGTTAACAAAACTATACGCTACCTGCCACAGGTAGACAAATGTAGCTACTAGCTGGCATTGAGGAGCCTTTAGCAGCTTAAGAGACAAATATTTCCCTCCGTACTTTGTGAGCTTAAAGGAGAGTCTATACTGGATTTATTTTTTTCTGGTTGACACAACTCCAAATCAATGCTAACAATGAACAGTTAATAGGCAACTTAATTAAATCTAACTTGTGTTTACAATTTACGGTATTCTGCTTCCCCCAACTGGCCAAAATCACTTCAAAAGTCAAGTTTATCATTCTGCAGCCATTGGGGTGTATGAATGTGTGAACATCTCGCTGTGGACAACTGTGAAGGTGCATAGCGTTAGGTTACTAAAACACAGACTTTATAGAATACAGAATGGAAATAGGACTCATGGCATCACTAACCCCCTAAAATGATGAGGTCACGATGGGGTCAAAGACTCAAGTTTAGAATACCAACACCAAGAAAGAAAAAAGTGACGGACAATCATCCAGCCGAAATGAGGGACATCCGGGGAACCTTCAGTGGCACCAGAGCAATCTCGTAAATGAAACATTGTCGACATAGACTACAGGGGATTGACTCCATTTTGGAGCCAGCCTCAAGTGGCCACACAATGAACTGCGTTTTTTGGCACGTCCACTTTGGCCACTTGATGATTAATGATTGTATGGGCCAGTTATAAAATGGGCCCTGAAGCCACTGAACAATGCTTCAAAGAAACTCCACAGTACCAAGAATACAGTGTAGAGCTGCAGATCTCTGCTAGCACCAAGGTATCTTCCTTCACCTACTGCCCTGCTATAAATATTCTCTAATAAGTGTACGGTTCCTATGCAGTCTGGGTTGGAAGTGAGTTTTGGGAGCCATCAATTCAATTCAATTCAATTCAATTTTATTTATAGTATCAATTCATAACAAGAGTTATCTCAAGACACTTTACAAGGACCCAACAGTTCTAGTAGTTTCCTCCAGAGCAAGCAACAGTGCGACAGTGGCAAGGAAAAACTCCCCTTTGGGAAGAAACCTCGGACAGACCCAGGCTCTTGGTAGGCGGTGTCTGACGACCGGTTGGGGTTAGAATGAAGAGTGGCAATAACAGTCCAAGGCACAGCAGGACAATCTCAGCGGCTCATCATCAACCCTCCACAGCTACATTATATCATAGTCCCTTTGTGCTTAGAGCCATAAAAAGGGCCGTATTCCACTTATATTAGTAACTAAATAACGCATAATCTTTTATAGTAGCAATCTCACTGGTCATGTCACAAGCATTGTTCACTAATTGTGACAATTGAATTTGTTACTGGTCTCACTGCTTATAATCCTGCTGCTAAAAGATCTGCCAAAGCGTTCCTAAAAACTTCTGTAGCCATGCCTTATGCTACCAGCTTTCATAATATTTTAGCAAGTGCCAAAACCAGATAACCAGATCATCCCATTTCATTGCCCCTAACAATTCCCTTTGATCGGAAGCAGGAGCTGCATTTCCAGGCACAACATGAAACACTACATTTGGCAGTGTGAGCGTCATCTAGGGGAAACATCCACCAGTGCAAATGGACAAGAGGAGGCTTGTTTTAGGACAGGCAGCCTCTGCTTAATGTGTTCTGCCTTAGTGGCCAAGCCAAACAGAAGGGGGTCACTAAATCTGAAATTGAGGTGTTCCGTGCCAGATTACTATAATCTTCCCATTTGGCGAAGTGAAGCCCGCCACAAAGAGGTTTATGAAGTGGATTGAAATGGGCTGTCTGAGATGACAAATAGATCCCACGCTGTGTGTGACTGGGTTTGAATACTGTTATTATCAGGCACATGATAGCACTGGTGTACAGCAGACTCTTTTCAAACCCTTCCTTCATCAATGTATGAACCTTTTTAAAAGACATTTTGGTTCATAGCTCAAGGAAGATATTTCCACTGGTCAAACATTGAATGACAAAGCTACATGCCCCAGAAATGAAAGCAGTAAATATTAGATTGGCAAGCTATAATTATGGCAAACGGAATGTGTGTTCATTTGCTTTTGGCTGAGAAATCAATTTCAGCGTTAGATTATTATACTTTGAACCGCAGATTATGAGCAAAACTAAGATGTAGTCAGGGAGGAGCACCAATATGTTGACTGGTCAGTTCTGTGAGACCACCAGGCAGCCAAACAGATGGTCCAACAGGGATTTATCTCAGCTGACCCCCCATCCTCCCTCACAAACATGCCTATTTGTGTGCTTGTGTTGGAATTAGGCCATACATTCCTCTGAAAAAACACAAGTGACTCTTTGATATGGGGGCCAAATCAGCCTCAATCACGAGTCAGCAATATCAAATTGTGACAAAAGATGCTTAGGATGCAGCTGAGTGAAGGGTTGGCACAAAGACTTAATGTCCAAACAACCTCCAGTCTTGTTATTGTATTTTTATTGTATTGTATATTGTTTTTTAATCACCATGGAATATCAATATACACAGTGCAAAAGGCTGCAACATATCCTAATAGACTTTTGTGTTAGTTGAAATAAAATATGAGTGAGTCATTTTTTTGCTTAGGATCTAATCTTTTTTAATAGAATATTGGAAATTATTTCCTTTTTATTTGTTTTAAATTAAACAAGTTGTTGTAAAGGTAGAACTGAATACACTTTAATATGACACCCTGAAGAAGACTGCCTGTGCCACTACTCGTAGGTTGCTTCTCCCTATGTTTTTTAAATGGCCTATTATGAAATAGCCATTAAAATAAAGGCTATTTAAATAACTTTAAAGAAGTTGGATTTTCTTTTTTCTATACTTAATTTAACTCCTGACCCCAAAGAGCACCTTCTGAACTGAACTTCCTGAGCACCCTGCACCTGTTTGTCTTGCCAAGACATTTTATTATCTGTTCATCGTAAGTAATATCGTTATTACGATTTTCAGCAATTATTGCATATTTTCCTCGCATCGTGCATCCCTGAAATGATATCAAGTGGATTGTTTTCGTAAGATATCATACAACCCCGTTGGGAGAATTGACATCAGGTTCCAGAAGGTTTTTATATATTTGTATTTCTACATCTTCTTCTATTTATTCAGTAGAAGTGGGCAGTTATTCATGAGAGCTGGCTCTGTACAGACAGGAGGCTAAGGGACAAGGTTTGGCAGTGACACAACACATGCTTGCGGGGAGGGGGGTTGTGGAGGGTACAAGGGACAGCATGGCCGGGTGCATTTCCAAGTGTTTCAATCGACAACACAGACTTGAGCTTCATGTGGTGACGGATGGTAATATAGCCTACTCCTACAGCAGCATGAATTACTCATGAATCAGTTGATAAAAGGGTCACAAATCCCTCTTTCAGCTCCTCTCATCGCTCTGCTGGGAACAAGAACATTGTCATGACAAGTGTATGCAACTGTGAGAGTGGGACTCTAGAGGGGGGGGCATACTTTCTCTTCAAAACAGCCACAATAGGACGCAAATTGAAGTTGAAAGCTGAGTCATTTGTTATGTAAACACATACTTTGGATGGAAAGATAATACAGAGTGGGTATATTATTATGCTATATTTAAGAGCTGCAAAGATTAATCAAATAGATGTCAACCCTTAAAGTAATTGTCAACTATTTTGATAATCAAATAATTGGTTTGAGTTTTTTTTATGGGAGAAAGGAAAAAATACTGATTCCAGTTAAATGTTAATATTTTCTAGTTTCTTCACTCCACTGTGACAGTAAACTGAATACCTTTGAGTAGTGGACAAAAGAAAACATTGTCAGGAACTTTTCTTGGGCTTTAGGAAACAGTGATTGACATTTTTCACCCATGTTCTGACACTTTATGGACAAAACAGCTAATCCATTCATGAAAAGAATCGTTAGTTGTAGCCCCGGTTATATATAATTATTTTTTTTATAATTTTTTTTGTATGTTAAGGGACCTGAGCTGCTTTTTGAGCATCTACGCAAACAAAAGACTCTTTTCGTAATGGACTAGTCATTTTGACATCTTTTTTGTTGGTTTTCTAAACATTTTGGCCATCTCTCGAGTCACTTTAAAATGTGAATATTGTTATAATACTATGAATATACTGATTAATCACTGCTTTGTTGCTGGTAATGCAGTAGAAAGGGACAGATGGACAAACCGTTAGTCATGGTGACAGCAGCAAGCTCCCACATCTTTTGGATCAGATTTGTGAGCAAATCCTTCTATGGATGTCTGGCCCAACTAAATAACGACATCTAAGCACATAATCTGTTAGAAAAGACTTGTAATATGATGGTTGTTAGAGTAGATAATCCTTATTTTTCTTATGTTGTCACCAGTTTTTCAAAGTGTTTACCTTCCGTGTCTGAATACCATTCAAAATATGTTCCTCTGAAGTAGGCCTATAGCTAAGCTCAAAATTATTAATAATGTCTGTTTTTTTTTTAACTCTACTTTAAAATTAGGTAGGCTATAATTTCATAGAAATAAGGTTTATGAGGTCTTATTGTAGCTTGAATTCCAAGACAAGTGTACAACTAGCTAGTGGTAATAAATTGGTAATAGAGGTAATATAGCCTACTGGCAACGTTGGTATAAAAAAGGCAGAAAACATGTCGAAACAATATAAAAAGCGACAAAAAATGTCAAAAGAAAAGCAACAAAAACACCTAAAAATGGGTCCAAAAATGGGTGCAGGCAGGCTCGACTGAAAGACAACACAAGGGTCACAGGTGTAGGCTAAAGCACAGTTATGCTAGCTAACTCTGACAGGTTTTCTGAAGTTGAACCCGCCCTGTGATACAGGGCTGGATACAGTGAAGCCCACACCCACCTGCCGGGGGACCGAGCACTTGTTGTCGGTGCTGAGAAGGCTCCTGTTGTTCACTGTGATCCCGCTTGGCATGGTTTCCGTCATTGATATGCACGGACTGTCCGCTCGCATTCAACTCCCCAGTCGCTTTCCCATTCTGGCATAAAATCAGCGCCGATAACAGACACATAATATGGCGCATGACTTTAGAAGAAAGTTGTTGATGAGAGTCACTTTTCACTCGGCACAGGTCCAGTTTTCATTCATAGAAGTTGCACACAAAGAGAGATGCTTACTCCAGCGCCATCCTAACTACTCTACTGCTGTCACACTCTTCAAACTGGGCCGGAAACTCCTCCCCTTTTTCCTGAGAGAGCAGCTATCTATCTATCTATCTATCTATCTATCTATCTATCTATCTATCTATCTATCTATCTATCTATCTGTATGTCTATGAATTAACTGAAAACGCAAATGTACAGTAGGCTATATTATTTTTCAATGTGTTATATGATTGTTATTGTTGATGCATTTAAATATTCCTTTCTTTTGAATTGAGTTTTGATTTTTTTTTATTTCCATTGTATTCATTCTATTTAGTTTTAAAGGACTAGAATTTATGTAAATCAGTGGTTCTCATTCTTTAGAATTTCAGTGGTCCTAGTTGATCCCTCTGGTAGACCAACATTAATTTAACTTTGGGTAGCCTGGTCCCTACACTGAGAACCGTGTGTGTGTTTCACCACAGACCCAAATCTTCTCAGCTGTTGCTACTGTCTCTTCATGTGGCTCATTATATTTGGCACATTGTCTGGGTCACTTCTTATTTCTACAACAATGCAAAGGCTCTTAACCCTACAGTTTTGCACGTATCATGTAAGCCTTGATTTCTCCATTTTTTGGCACACACTCTCCACACACTCTCCAGAAAGTGCCATTTAATGGTTTATTTAAAGACCCCCCTGGGGAGAGTCCCCATCCCCCCACACATAACATGCCCCATTTAAACCCTGAAGGATAATGATGCTGAAAGAGCCAAAGAAATTGCTTTGTACGCGGCAAAATATGGGTTGCCCCCCCCAAATCTCACTCCAAGGTTTTTGGAAAAGTTGGCAGCTCTGCGTTATCCATGAAATAATAAACTTTTGTCATTACAAACAATAACAGAAGACGTTAGCTCAAAACGCCAGTCAAGTGACAGCCTTTGTTGTGTTTGATTGCTAGCTTGTATCTAAGTTAGCAGTCATTTCAAAAATGTTTTAGCTATCTATAGTTGTTTGATTGCTAACTTTAGCTTAAAACGCCATTCAAGTGACAACCTTTGTTGTGTTTGATTGCTAACTTGTAGTCTCTCGTTAGCATCTTGTATGCTACTTGTTGCAAAGTGACGCATGCGCAACTCACAGCTTTAATCGTCGCAAAGTGCGCGACTCATATTTGCACTCTCCTCACATTGGGCAGTGACAACCGGGATGGCTGCGCCCATAACTGGAAACTTGACAACTCATATCAGATCTCCATGGGTGATGTCACACATTAGATTAATATATTTACTACCGACAAAGGCTGAACGTCATTTTCTGAGCTACAACCTTAAATAATAACCTAATAAATAAAACGAAATTTAGGAAAAATGAAACGGAATTCATAGGGCCCTACATAACTCTGACTGGTTTTGAGCAAAGTATCTACACAAATAGTGTAGTCAGTGTTGAATTATAAAAAGTTAAAAACAATGTTGTGAAAACAATGTGTTTCTGTGTATGTACGATGGAGCCATGTTAGGGAAATATGCATATATCTGTCCCTCACCTTCCCCCTCTCTACCTTTTGACTCTAAAGAATAGATCTGGTCAAGTCTGGCATTTAACATATGGAAAGGAGCTTCCTGCTACACACCAAAAGGTGGCCTTCTGTCTCCTACCCCCTGGGGTCTTAGGCTAGGCTAAGACAATACAATGTTGATTAAACTGTATTGATGTTAGAATTTCACATTCACATGATAGAACCTTTTGATCTGTAACCAAAACCGACTCCAAAGGGGCAGAGTTTAGAGCCAGGTCGTTACTCATTGGACAGCGAAGATGCGCTTGGCATGTTGCCATGCCAACGACGGACCAATGAGAATGGAATTGAATTCACCGGTGCACCAGGTGCAGGGGATAAATGGGTGTGATTTAAGAATATTCAAGACTGGTCTCATGCAACTCCATCAGTGGGAAGCATGAATCAGTCCGCTGTCAGCTGCAGTGTTATCATGTTGTTTGTGTCTTGTTGTCTTTGTCTTATCATCTTCATCATTCTGTTGCATTAAACCTTTTCTTAATTCTCAATTGGACCCCAGCCTCCTTCCTCAGAGATCCAACGAACACAAAGTTACAAAATTCTAACATCAGCAACAGGCCAAATCAAAAAGCATGGAGGACTAGTCTCTTAGCAAGCAGTGGCTGTTACTGCTAGCCTACATGCTAACCGCGCAGTTAGCATGTAGGCTAGCTACGTTTATAAACTACAAGTCCCTACCTCATTTACTTTTGCTAGCTTGTTAGACTAACAAACTAGCGCACAATTAGGTTGTGTGTTAGCGAGTTATCTTTATCTTCTCATCTGAATCACAGTCTAATCATGTCTAGCTAAGGTTAGCCAGCTAACTGGCTACTTGTAGTTTATAAACGGAGCTAGCCTACATGCTAACCACAGCGGTGGCTAATGGGTAATCTCATATTAAGTTAGCTTGCCAAGACGTTTTCACAGAACCCCCAACAGCTTGGGACACCTTTCCATGGTCAGCCCCCCTCACTCTGACAGCTCTCCATTTAGTGCATGTATAGGTACTGAGCATGTGTGTGTAATTCAGGCCTGTATATAAAGATTGTAATAACAACAAAGTGTAAATTGTAATTTCCCCTTGTGGGACTAATAAAGGATACATTATTATTATTATCTGCAATTGATAGCGGGTCATTCTAAAGCATAGTTTATTGAGCGCCTGGACGTCTTATTAGGCTATGATGGAAATCTATACATTGCAGCAAGGTATTAACAATGTCGGTTAGTTTAGGGCGACCAAACGTCCTTTTTTCGCAGCAGACATGTCTACTTTTTACGTACTGTCCGGCGGGTGGGGTAATAAAATCATGAAAATGTCCGGTTTTCACTGTTTTTCATGAGACCATTAAGCGTGTACTTAAATTGACTGGCACTTTGCACACAATAATACGGTACTATGTTGCGTGACGTAATTCCCAAGAGGCTGCCTTGTGGGGGCGGCTCTGCGAATCTCTAACATACCAAATAATCTATTCAACATCTCTTGTTGGCCACTGTTTCCCTGCGTGTCTTCTGTTCCCGTCCTCAGTGACCACCTCCATTTGTCCCTGACAGTTAACACAAGAAAAGATGTTGACCGTTGTGAATGCTATAACGCAACGTTATACTTGTTCCATGGGAAACAACTCAAACATGTTAGCCTTTATTTAATGTTGCTAGTTAGCTAGTGAAGTTATCAAGGTGCAGCGTTACCTCCCATCCTGCAGTAACAATTGATAAACACACACATTTCTAAATCTTTGCTAATGTTACGCATATGTAATGACGGCACATAAAAAGAGATGAAAATGCCACCGAACATAACATTTTAAAAACACAAATGGCAAAAAAAGACAGCAACCTAGCTAACCAACAGCCTAATGTTAAATGATAGGTTAAGTTAGCTAACGTTAGCTTGGGGTGTATCTACCAAATAATTATAGCAATTTGTACCAGCATTAAAGCATGCTATACATTGATGTAAAACATTAACAGTGATAACAAATGTATGGTAAATACTAAAGATACTTACATTTAAACGATTATTTCACCGTCAGCGACACCACTTAACTTCCGCTTAGTTCCGCCATTTACGTTTTTTCAACGAGTCGGCAAAGCCCTGCGTATACGATTGTGGGTGATTTGGAGCCGCGAAGGATACACACATGCATCCTTCTCTGTCTGTGGGAAATTCTCTGAACAAAGGACTCAGTCCTTGGAGGAATTCGGAGGATACTTGACATTGGAACGGTCTTTCGACGGACGTCGATGACGTAGCATCCTCCAAATTCTGGCTTCGGAGGATCCTTCCTTGACATTGAGAAATGGCTTGAGTCTTTCGTTCAGAGAGTTTCCAATAGACAGCAAAGGATGCATATGTGTATCCTTCGCGGTCCAAAATCACATAAAAGTAAATGCCGGACCTAAGTTCGAGCGACATCGCTGATGGTAAAATAATCATAGATTAGCTTATTTGCTATATTAGAGATTGGCATTTTAACAATAAATTCATTAAATGAACTGGTCTGTGTCATTAAGTTAATGTGTGTGTGTGTGTGTGTGTGTGTGTGTGTGTATGTATATACTGTAATATAAATAATTGAACAGCACAGTTCACAGAGTTCCACATCCATTTCGCCGTCCAGTGTTTTAAAATACAGCGCGGAAGTGAAGGCGGCGAAACCAATTCAATGACGCAAGCTCGCAATGACGTGCACTTTCTAGCCTGTTCTATTTTACATGTTCTCTGAATGCTAAGGAGGAGCCTGGCCTAGCCTCTGAAGGACCTGACTTGGAAGGACTAGTCCTACCAAGGAAGGATCCTTGACAGTGAGAAACGGTTGGGGAGCAGCATTGCACAGAAAATGCCGAAGCGTAAGTGCAGCTTCACACTTGAACTACAAATAAAAACTTATAACCATGTACCATCCCGGTCGGGACAAGAGGGAGGCAGAGTGCACCATGTGCAAAGCTAGAACATATGTTTTAGTGTCTAATAAAGGTGCTGGAGATCTCAAAGCTCACATGGACATCGAAAAACCTTATCTTATTTAGTTGAAGCTGGATTTTGAAGCTGACACAAAACAGGTCATATTTACAACATTATTTCATATTTATTTGTTTGAAAAGCTATTATTTTGTTACAGATTGTTACATTTAATTTATTACATAAGTTATTTTTATACCATTGAGGCATAATAAAGCATGGTCAGTAACCTCTGAGAAACCTGTCTGAATGTGTGTTTCCAGGCCAGCCAAGTGTCCTCTTTTCTGGAAATCAAAATATGGTCACCCTAGGTTAGATGTATTACAAGTTCCTCAGTTTGCGGGTCATTTGGAAGCATCGTTTATTGAGCGCCAGGACATTTTATTTTGATTGAAATGTATACATCGAAGCAACATATTCCTTATTCTTATTTTTATACATCTTTGGTCAGTTTATAACTTTATTTATTCTATTTGTAATTTCACAGTGTAATATTTTTGTATGTTTTTGAAGCACATTGTAAACATACTTTTGTTTTAAAAAGTGTGATCTAAATAAAGGATATTATTATTCATTATTAGCATGTAAGTAGCACATCAATGTTGTAATATTTATATCTTGTTGGATATTACTGGAAAACAGCAATCTAATCCAGGCATCTCTATAATTGAGTTTTAACGCAGTGAGAATGTGTTGTTCGTGTTTGTGAAACATGAGATAATAAGGCAAGTCACTGCAGCTGAATTCTAAAAAATAATTTAAAGAAAACTGGTTGAAACCAGTCAATTTGCTTAAAAAAGCATAGGAATATTCTCACTGCACTGGCATATTTATATTCTTAAAATTGGGAAGAGAAAAATAGACTTTCTTTATTTTCCGTGTGCACAAAAATGACAGAAGTAGTTATTAGAAATGGAAATCTTAAGGCTCATGCACCAACAATACTCAAAATGACAAAAAAAACATTCTGGGAGAAAAATTAATAAAACAAATAGTGGAAGTTCAGATATAGCGTTTGGATATAACAAATAAAGAATGACTGTGTAAAGTAAAAGTACCTGGACACTTTACTTAAGTGGAATACTTTAGTAGATGAACTTCCTTTACACCACGGAAAATGTATATATATATTTCTAATCAGCTGGCTGGTGTGTAATACGCTGTGAAGACGCCTGCATTGACTAATTTCTACCACTAGATGGTAATAATGCAATGTCAGTTCACCGACAGGAACGCTGAACTTTCACTTAGCCATAAATAATTCACACATCTTCACAGAGGTTATTAACATACTGATAAAACCAGCATTAATAGTGATTGCACCAACAGTTATGGTATGTTGTGTTGTCAGTAGTAGTTGTAGTTATGTTTTTTTTAAATGTACTACATATTCATACATATGTGGAACATTCCAGGGCTAATAAAGGCATCCATTAAACATTTAACATGAAGCAGAGCTCCTAGCTTTGCAGAAAAATGTATTTTCTCATGTTGTGTTTTTGTCGCTTTTTTTTTTTTTGTTATAAGCGTGAAAATCAGAGGGGTTCTGAACAGACAATGGACATTTATTAATGATTATATATCATTAATTATGAATATTAATTAAGAGTGTTGTGTCTTCTTGTATTATTGGGTAAACTCATGTTTTGTCTTAATGTGATCTTCAACATTTTGAAAAAGCTTTAGAAAAAAAAATACCATTCTGAACCAATCCAGTCGTTCATGAAATATTTGATTTGTGTGCACAACACGTTTATCTTGGGATTTTTTTTTGTGTTGGCCAGCACGTTTTTTTAAACGAATGTATTTCAATGGGAAGTATATTTTGTGAACACAGCACAATTCTCAATGAGAAGTAGAAGACGTAGCATTAAGAGCAACTACGGTAGCGAGTAGTATGAAGGTCCTTAAAATCTGCATAGGGAGGTTGGTCGAGATGTTGGATGGGTCAAAAAACACAGGGGGTGTCGATATCGGAGTTGAATTTCAATTCAATTCAGTTTTATTTATAGTATCAATGCATAACAAAAGTTCCCCTTAGTTAAATACATTTACTAACCTATCAGGGATCGTGTCCCATGGGTCACATTTCCTTAACCCAACCGTCGCTTTCTTCTTACTAAACCCAACCATCCCGTTATTGTTTTCCTAAACACACCCATCGCTTTCTTCTTTTCCTAAACCCAACCCGTCCCGTTGTACACAGCTATGCAATTGTTGGTATTATAAAAAACGTGCTGAACATCCCAAAAAAAACTTGCTAAGCATCACAAAAATAAACAAGATAAACGTGTTTGTGTACACATCAAATAGATAAAATCAGGTGATTATTTCACGAACTGCCGTAAGATTGTGTTATCTGAACCGACCCTCCTCTACACCTAACATAACCATCATATATCCTCTGCTGAACACAATGCTTCCAAAAGAAGTGTCCTCATTCTGGGTTGATGATTGCGGTGGAGAGCTGCAACATTATCATACAAAGATATTCTGGGAAGAGATCTGGTGATTGTGAAGGCCACAGAATTGTGATTCACCTCATTTCCCTACTCATCAACCCATTCAGTGACCCCTCCTGCTCTGTATGGAAGCTTCTGTGTTATTATCTTTCCCTCAGTCAGTTTTTTCCCTTAATTTGTCACCTGTCTGTTCATATATTGCCTACTCTGTATCAAGTCAAAGTGTACAAATGTATGGTGCACACACATTATGAGCAGGATAGCCAGGTAGATGACCCTTTATCCCTAACAACTTCAAAAGCGAGATGACATTCCTCCCAACAATCAGAAACTGCAAAATGAGTTGACTTGTACATCTGAGGGAAGACTTAGTAACAAGTCAGAATTGCTAGCAAGATGTGCAGTGCATTCGCATGAACAGGTTTGTAGCATATATTACAAAAACGTATGCACGATAATTTGTGCGTAACCCCTAATTTCCACCAACTGCGGAACGGCTGTGGATCGCCCTAGAACAGCTGTGGATCGCCCTAGAACGGCTGTGGATCGCCCTAGAACGGCTGTGGATCGCCCTAGAACGGCTGTGGATCGCACCAGAACGGCTGTGGTCATACTCGGTCAAAACTCCAGCGATCCGCAGAGCTTTTATTTTTTTCTAGAGTAGGAGTCAGGCCCTGCTTTGCTTTATTCTATGCTTCACTTTGCACTTTGGCTTCCTCCATGATATCCGCCTGCAGAACTTCCTCTTGTCAAAACGTGAGTGAATCCTTTCTCGGGTCGGCTGGCTTCTTCACCATCATAGCTCTTCTGTGACAGGGGCCTCAGAGAGGCACTGAGCTGACACATTTGTCCTCCCAGCTCTAGTCCCCCTCTGAAAAAGTATAAATCAGAGTCTAAACACATGAGCAGGAGGCTCAATGACGGTCTCCAAGATCAATTTGCCACAAATTAGATACAGCAATGGTTCATTTCTCCACATAAATAGCCGCATCTACAGGGACTATTTTGGAAATCTGTGCCTGCTCTCTGCTCCATCCCTGGCTGCTTTCCTCTATTTATCTTAACAGAGCACAGATAGACGTTCTCTTTTGTTTTTCTACACACAACACTGCCTAGTTTATTACTAAAAAAACAAGATTAACCAGTTCCACGTTATTATTTTTTTGTTTTTTAGACTTAGACTTAGACAGACTTTATTGCCATTCAACTGCACATGCTCAGTAGTTGAGCGAGATTTTGTTGCAAGGCTCCGCAAAAAGAAAAGAAATAAGTAAAATATAAGTATGTGCAATATAAAGTATCTGCAATATAAAATTAAAAATGATTACAAGATGATTATGACTAGGGAAAATATCAGTAGCAGCAGGATGTATTGCAGTGAAAACAGTGAAATTAACGATATAAATTCAAAGTACTTGTAAATAGGGTCCACAGTGTCCATGTAAAGTGACTAGTGTTGTATGTATGGGAGGGGGGGATTATTGATGAGTTCAGCAGTCTTATGACGTGGGGGATGAAGCTGTTGTAAATCTCTGTTTTGTTTGAAATTTACTTGGAAGCCTTGAAATGACTTCTTTTAACTAACCAATATTTTCCATAAGGACTGCCTACATAACCAACCAATATCTTCTATATAATTGCCTATATAATCAACCAATATTATCCATAAGGACTGGCTTTTATATTTTTTCATGTCTTCACAGCAGTTTAAAATCCCTGAAATTACATATTTTAACAACCCAAGTTTTCCATAAGGACTGCCTACATAACCAATCAATATCTTCTATATGGCTGTCTATATTTTTCATATGACTGCCTGCAACAAACAGTTATTTTCTATGACTTGTAACTAATAGAGTAAAGACCGCTGCAATGTTTGGTCTGATTGTGTCTTTAAATGGAAAATAACTTTAATATAAAAATAAGGTCATAAGGTTACTAAAGCGGTTTTCTTCCTTTTACATGGAGATGAATTCAACATGTCTTGTAGTTCAGCCTTTAATGACTAAAGTATCTGGGTCAAAGCTGAGCAGACAGATGAAAAGACAAATCTAGGTTTTGTACAGTGACATTATTATTCAGTGTATTATTGCCTGTGTGCACTTTCTTTCTCCGTCTGTGTATGAGTGTGTCTGTGTATGTGTGTGTCTAAATGTCTGTAAAATTATGTGTGTGTGTGTGAGCGTGGGTGCATGTGTGTGTCTGTGTATGTGTGTGTCTGTGTAAGTGCGGGTGTATGTGTGTGGGGGGGTGTATGTGTGTGTGTGTGTGGGTGGGTGGCTGGGTGTATGTGTAAATGTGAGTGTATGTGTGTGTGTAAATGGGCTTTGTATTCCTGGCAACTGGCTTTTCTCAACACCTGCAATCAACCTCGATACCTGTCTGCTTAATAGCTGTGGATCCATGACTGCTGATTGGTTGGAGAAAGGAAACGGTGTTGACAAGCTAAAGGTTAGGGCACTGTGGACTAAACAAAACGCTGAAGATGGTGGGGAAACACCACACAGGTTAGTGTGAGGGATGTCACGCGACAGTGGAGCCAGTAGTTATAAATTGTGGTTTATGGGACACAGAAAGAGATGATGAGGAATAATTTGAGGGAACTAGGGGTAAAGGAATTCACACAAACACTAACCATGAATGGAGGCACAGGTCAGGCTACTGTTAGATTTTCAAAGGGACACATTTCTTAAATAGGACATGATTGAAAAACAGGAATAGGGTGCTAGAGTTGCTAACATGGATAGTATGGAGCATAAAATGTGGTTTATGGTGTGTAAATGTCTGTGTTCTTTATTTTATTTTGAAGGGATTTAGATTGTAAGTAATTGAAAATCCCTTCAAAATAAAATGGAAAAAGAACACAAAAATAAGTTTTGTAATTTCACCACCAGTGGTAACAGTGTTTTGGCCAACTTGTACTAAATTACAGTGGTGGAGGAAGTGAGTAATTGTATACCACAGTGTAAAAATACTCTTACAAGTAAAAGCCATGCATTGACAATGTAACTTACGTAAAGTATGTAAGTATCATCACAAAAATGTACTGTAAGATTTTAGAAACTGGAAACAATCAACAGTTCTGTCAATCAGTTTTTTAATCTGCCAATCATAGTTAGTTAGTTAGTTAGTTAGTTAATTAGTTAGTTTAATTATAGTAAAACATCATATTTTATTAACTCCATGTGTTTTGTGTGAAAAATCTTAATTTGTAAAGTAACTAAAAATGTCAGATTAATGTAATAAAAAGCACAATATTTCTCTCTGAAATGTAGCAGCGTAGAAGTAAAATAAAGCTCAAGTACCTCAAATTTGTACTTAAGTACGGTACTTGAGTAAAATGTACTTAGATTCCAAGGGGTATGACTGGTAATTGTCAATTGTATGTTCATTTAAGAGTTAAATGTTTTGTTTTATGGTAATAAAGAGGCGTAGGTGTGATTTACTTAATATAAAATAACAATACAACACATATATATATATATATATATATATATATATATATATATATAACACATAATCTGTGTACCAGTGTTATTACATTATCTGGGTCACATAACAGTGATGTATAACAGGATTTATCCTGGAATTCATTCAAAACTTAATCTGTTTGTGAAATCAATACATAAATCAATATTTTTTTTAATTTGAAAGAAACAATGATATTGGTAATAAATTATTGTACAGTAACATTTAGCATTGTTACAGTTCTACACCTAGTGCTATAAAAACCATTAAAGTAAAGGGTTGTATTGATACCTTTTTGTACAAAAATGACTTCCTCAACTTTTAACAATATGAGACGTACACTGCTGGGTTATGTCTTAAAATATTTACTATGACAAACTTTCTGGTAATTGGTCTAAGCCATTTTGGAAGCGACCACAGTCTAAGGTAGCGTCTGCAGCTGGTGGAACGGATTAAATGTTAGACTTTGCAGCTGTGCTCTCTTTCAAAATGCCAGCAATGGACCAGAGGCAACAAACTGATGTGAGGATTTAAGACAGGAAACAAAGTGATAGACAATGTCACACAGTGAACAAGTCCTTGCCCCGAGAGATAGGTGCATGACTTTGCATTTAATAACGATAACACCAGCAAGTTTTGAGGTGTGTGACATGCCGTGGAATATTATTGGAAGATAAGAAAGACTTAAGGAAAAGTTTACAAAGTCGGACAGAATGTTATTCATTGTGTTACTCTATAGTGGGGGAGACACTGCAGGACATTATATCAGGACTTTGTCCAACTGCACCAATGTTAAAAGCAGAATTCTTTTTAAAAGTTTTCAATAGTTCAATGAATATAACTGGGACTGGATAGCTAATGGATAATTCAAGTCAAAAGTATGACAGCTGGTAGCTTGTTTTTTGTTGCAAATTGAGAATAGGGATACTGGAAGGCAAATTGAAAATGGGAATTTTTCTGAAAAGTTTAGCATTAATTAGTTATTTAATGCTATAAAAACGGAGTGAAACGTCATGATTGACAGCTGTGCACTGGAACACATTTTATACCTAGACAGTGGCGAATCTTGGACAGCTTCAGAGGCAGTTGAACAGGTGCGAGGCAAATTCAAACAGGAGAACCAGTCGGAAACATCAGAATAGTATCAACTTTCCTAAACGGCTGTGGCTGGGCATGGCAAAAGAAGACACTGGGAAAATGAACATGCAAAGCAACACAATTAATATTATTCAACATATAGCATAGGTCTTTACTGAAAATATTTAGATGCAACCCCCCAATGTAGTCTCGCATTGCTAGACATTCCTTTACAGCGCTGTGGAGGGGGGTCTGGCTAGCCCTCACAGCATTCTGGGATGGGAGAAAAGTGTGCTCTGTTTTTTGGCATTTCTTTCTTCTTTTTTACAGATTTTACAATTGTTCAAAACTAGTCATGCAACAGAAGACTCCGATTGGACAGATAGTCTAGCTAGATGTCTGGATTTACCCTGCAGAGATCCGAGGACCAGGTAACCATAGTCCTATGTCTGCAATTACCATAACAAGGCGACAACAAAGGCAACGAAAAGTGACTAAAAGGCGATGAAAAGTTGAGAAAGAGGCTACGAAAATTCTACCAATGTTATGTAACCCTGGTCGTGCAACAGGAAACTCTGATTGGACAGATAGTCTAGCTCGCTGTCTGGATTTACCCTGCAGAGATCTGAGGACCAGGTAACCATAGTCCTCAGAAATCAGCCGCAGTTTAGAATGACAACACAAAGAAAAAGGAAGGTAACGGACATCCAGCAGAAAACATACAAAGGAATTTCCAGCGGCACCAGAACAATCCTGGAAGTAGAACGCCCTATAGACTACCCACAATGTAATAATGACCTTTTTTTATTGGTAACTGTAGTTTAATTAAACATTCTTTTCTCAGTAACTGTAATGGATTAGTAACAGTTTTATTTTGTTATTAAATTACGTAACGTCATTGCATTTGACTAGTTACTCCCATCACTGGCTAGTGTTGTGCATTTGACAGCTCAAGATGATGGTATGAGTGCAGAGGTGGTCATGTGAGGGTTAAAAATATCATTCAATGACAATATACAATATAGTATCATGTCCTTTTTAAATATGTCTTTAAAGATTCCCTGTGAAGTCTATGACCTAGTATTGCTATGGAAGTGTTCTATAATTGTCCACACACACACACACACAGACCCAAGGACGCACATGCACATGCATGCGGGTAACAACATAAACATTACTCAAGATAGTGTTTATGCTATTCCATACATTTATATTTATACATAATTAATAATTTATATTTATACAGGTGGCAAGAAAGGCTAGCCTGGTCCTACCAGACCAGAGAGTCTGCCCACTCTCCATTGACAAGTGTTAGCGAGCTGGAAAATAAAACTTTTCCTGATCCACAACATCATGGCCACTATCACAACTCAGCAAAGATTCTTCTTTAACTTCTGGATATTCGGCAGCATTGCCACATCGGGCCGAATGGCTTGGTAGCATCTTTCTCCGCAGCCATCACGGAACTACAAGTCTAGCGCACGGCCTGAACGTCATTGTTCTCAGCCACTCCCTCTGTTCGCTGATTGGCTGGAGAAAATCCAACATTATACCTCAAACCCAGACGTGGTACTAAAGGGAAATGAAAATTGAGCGTAAGTACATAGGAGGGCGGAGCCAGGCTAAAGAAACGCAGCAATGGACAAACAAAAATAAGTAGAAGAATGAGTCAAAATGCCTGTTCTCTTGGTGCGTGATCTCCCCTTTTCTAACCACTAGCCAAGTCAGCAAACGTTATATTTTGCATAGTATGTCGGGCAGACTTTTGCGGGGACAAATGACGTCATCAAACTTGCTAATTATAGCAAACTTCAATGTATCTGCCCTGCAGAATGTAGAGAACTCGGCGCACAAACTTTTACAGAAACTCTGCAGACTCCAAATGTTGGCAAAGTTGCACTGTGCTTCAAAAGAGCTTTATGTATTAAGATTTACCCAGCATGAGACATCAAAACCATCCCCCAAAGGCCTTTGCTAAACAAAATGCTTGTTGGTTGTTTGTTTTTATCCCAGAAGACTTTAATGCTAAATCTTTTACACGCACACATCTTTTTGTATTTGTTCTCTGAAATGAGCTGGATTAGGGGCGAAGATGAGGAGAAGCACATCAGGCATTTAATTGATGTTTAGTCTTGCATTGTCAATGCCGCTGCTCCCCCAGTCCAATTACATCGGTGCTAATACTGACCCCCTGCTCAGCAACCAAAATAACAGGGTTTAGTGCTGACATGCTTTCTGAATGATTTATAAAGTTGGGTTGGCAGAGCATCAGCTGTGATGCTCCAGATTGGTGATGCAGCAGCAAACTATCAGAGCTGACTTCCCATGAGTAGCATGCAGCATCATGTCCAGTTGCATTATCCAGAACAGCTACCTCTTAACTGTAAGGAGACGTAAACACCTCGTCGCCCTGATCTCCTGCCTATCTTTCATCCATATCAACGTCTGTCGTCTGTTGGAAACTGTAAAAGATGAATGTACTGTATTTGCATGGAGTTTGTCTAAGTCTACTTCCTGATAGTACTTTTGTAGTTGGTACACTGCCATTATATTGAAAAAATACCATACTTAGGTTTAATTCTGAATATATATATATATACATATAAACATACATATATATGTGTATATACTGAATATATATATATATATATACAGTATGTATATACATATATGTATGTATGTATATATGTATATATGTGTATATATATCTATATATATGTTTATATGTATGTGTATATATGTATGTATGTATATGTACGTATGTATGTACATACATATTTGTATATATGTATATATGTGTATGTATATATATATATCTGTGTATATATGTATATACAGTATATATACATATATATGTATGTTTATATGTATATATGTATATATATATATATATATATATATATATATATATATATATATATATATTTATTTATATAGAAGCATATCAACCTTAGGTAATTGTAGCACCTTTTCAGACTTTCACAATTTAAATTTTTATCGTCTACATTTTTTTTTTATCAGGTTTAATAACTATCCATTGTTTCCTATGTAATTGACCGAACACTTGGCCCAGGTCCTCTTCTTATAGCTTCTGTTTCTGTCAAGCCAAGGCCCCTTCCCGTCTTCCTACCCCCTATCTTCCTATGTACTTGAGTAAATGTACTTAGCATTTACTTAAGTACAAATTTGAATACTTTACTTGTGTCTTTGCATGCCACTTTCTACTTCTACTCCGCTACATCTCAGAGGAAAATATTTAACTTTTTCAGAGTATGTCTACAGTGTATTAGTAATTTTACTTAAGTAAAGGAACTGAATACTTCTTACACCACTTTGTGTGTGGTAATACAAAGCAGCTAACATTAGCCTAAACACTGAGAACATCCAATCCAGGAGTGGCTTCCACACAGTGGGGTAGTAATACACAGTGGATGTGCTAGTAGATATGCATGTTTCCCCCCCCCCCTTTTTTCAACATAAAAGTATTTCCAGTGCATCTAAGAAAAGATTTATAACACTTTAAATTGAATTCCTACCTCCATCCAGTGTGCACAACTGTTAATTTGCAGCTTTCAGCCGGTTTGTGTGTCTGTCGTTAAGTCCCAATGCCTCGCACCAACGCTATTATATAAATGGAGTGCCTCCTAGCACACAAGCTCTGACAAGCTTGTGTACTACATGAGTGCTCCCTTAAAGTTTCTAAATGGCAGGGAGCTGAAGTGACAGTTTGGCTGGTGAAGAATAAATATCTAGACTGTCAAACAGTCCCTGATTTCTTCCTCAGGAGCTGCTGTACCAACTTAGGGCTGAAACACCTCTTAATATTGGACGTGGAATTGATTATTATTCACACTGACAATCTGACAAAAAGCCTGGATCCTCTTTTGAAACCACTTAATCGAGTACCATTTCAAAGTTAATTTAACTGGCTCTTCTAACTGACGTGTCACCGATGTGTCTTTAAGGTCTCCAACCACCATGGTAATTCAGTGTCACTTTGTAACATCAGTGTTGCAGTTAACATAGAAAGTCTAGTATAGTGCAATTTTAGGTTAAATGTCGAACAAAGGTCACACAGGGGGCACCGGGGTCATAAGGGGAACACGGGGTGGCACCCACCCCCCTGAAATATGATTGCCCCCCTCTCCCCCAAAGCATTAGGCTAGAGTACTGTCAATCTGACAGTTGTGATTACCATTGGATCAGACTACTGTTACTTGGCTACCTGTTCTGCAAATTAACCCAGCCCTTGTCACATGACCAATTAATGTTTCCATGGTGACTATCCAAAATTCTGATTCCATGGAACTAGCACTGGAATGGTATTTTATTTTAATTTTATTTTTTGCTGTTGCAGACATTCTATTCTATCTTATCCATATATTTCGAAACTACTAAGTCTATTCTATATTTTTACAGGTGACAATAGCTGGTAGTAATGCCCTTTTCGGTGACAATTCACCAAGAAGAAGATGATGAAGTAAGTGCCCTGTGCAATTTGAGACAACAACACCACTAAGTGAGTACATAGTTTATACAGTGTACTACATGTAAGTGTACTAAAGATAGTATCTGAATTGAGACCCATGAATAGTATTTTTATTGGTAACCGGTTAATTCAAAATTGACTATATTTGTCTGAGCTAAGCCGTATACATGATACCACTTGGAGACTGGACTGTTTATAGCTTCAGTTCAGTAACCAGGGCAAACCTCTGTGTATATCCAGGACAGATACAAAGGGGACAATAAGCTTCCCAGAATATAAGTTGTTATGCTGTCTCAGGACTCGCGTTGCTTTCACAGTATGCACTGTAATGGGTTCACCTTATTTGGAATTAGATTTGTCAGCTGTACTAGACAGTTTGATGAGGCTCACCCATGGCAACAATATAGAGTTATTAAGATGAAAAGCTCTGAAGTTTCCGGTGTTCTCATTATTTCTTTAGCCAGTAAGAAAGTGAATCTAACAAAATAACTTACTGCAGATCAGTGGTGAAAGAAGTATTCAGATCCTTTACTACGGTAAAAGTACTAATACCACACTATAAAAAAAAGGTTACTCAATCAAAAGTATGTATGTTTATCATCAGGAAAATGCACCTAAAGTATTGAAAGTAAAGTCCTCAATACAGAAAATGCTCACATTTTAGAAACTGGAAATGATCCAATCTGTTCTGTGTCAATCGTCCATAATTTCAACTGTACTTGTAGGCCGTTTATATTGTTGGGTAGCTTAATTTATACTAAAACCTTGTATTTTATAAACTGTTTTTGTGTACAACAATCTAAAGTTGTACCTAGAAACTAAAAGTTCAGGCAAATGTAGTGGAGTAAAAAGTGGAATAGAAGTGTCATGAAAAGTACAAGTATGTGGAATTGGTACTTAAGTACAGTACTTGAGTAAATGTACTTGGTTACATTTGACCACCGCTGCAAATTCTTCTTGCTTTTCGTTTTGGCTTTCGAGCCCTGAAATAGAAGGCCAGATACTTTTGTGTGATTAATTCTACCCAGTGCGGAGCAATCTCCACAGACCCAGCAGGGGCGGTGGCTGACATATGCAGGTATCACAAGCTCCTCATCTTCCCCTGAGGGAAAGCAGGGCACCACAGGCATATCTCCTTTTTTCTGCTTGTCTTTCTTGGTTAGAACTTGGCACTCGGTAAGTGCTGGGCCCTCTTTTTATCATTTCGAGGCTGGGGGGGTTTGCTCAATAAATCCTCCCGTGTGTATGCTCTATCTTCCTTTTACCAGGACACACAAAAAGGCAGTTTTTGTTGTGGCACAAATTTCTCTGTGCTACTCTACTGAAACGATAGGCGACGTGCCAAATGGGGCAGAGAAACGGGTCAGCTGCAGGTGCTGCACCGGATGGAGTCGCTCCAAACTTAGAACTCGCTATGCATCAAATGCTCGAATTAGATTGAGCAGGCCAACTGCCATTAAAATGTGTTTTCACCCCTGTTGTGGCTAACATGTTAAATCATATTAAATCAATATGTGACAGCTAAGTGTTATTATTGAATTTTCAATTAGACTTTTTTTTAGTTTGGACTTTTTCAATTTCATTTAAGATTTAGTTTTTTAAATTTTTTTTTGCTAGTTTTAGTTTAGTTTCAGCCTTTCACAATGATTTTAGTTTTGCAGTAGTATCAGTTTGTTTTTGTTATGGGCAGGTGTAATGTCTCAGAAGTATGGATCTACATAAAAATACAAAATACATGGTTGGAGAACTGTATAAGAAAGTCCATGATGTTAAATGTTTGCGCTACTTTAGTGTATTTTACTTAAGTGAAGCAATTGCGGCACAGTGCCATCTCATGTCATCCATCCATCCATCCATCTTCATCCGCTTATCCGGTATCGGGTCTCGGGGGCAGCAGCTCCAGTAGGGGACCCCAAACTTCCCTTTCCCGAGCCACATCAACCAGCTCCGACTGTGGGATCCCGAGGCGTTCCAAGGCCAGGTTGGAGATATAATCTCTCCACCTAGTCCTGGGTCTTCCCCAAGGCCTCCTCCCAGCTGGACATGCCTGGAACACCTCCCTAGAGAGGCGCCCAGGAGGCATCCTTATCAGATGTCCGAACCAGGAGCAGCGGCTCTACTCCGATCTTCTCATGAATGACTGAGCTTCTCACCCTATCTCTAAGGGAGACGCCAGCCACCCTCCTGAGGAAACCCATGTCGCCGCTTGTACCCTGGATCTCATTCTTTTGGTCATGACCCTTCATGACTATAGGTGAGGGTATGAAAGAACACTGACCGGTAGATAGAGCTTTGCCTTCTGTTCTTTTTTCGTCACAATGGTGTA
>CM049381.1:9577559-9720059 GCA_026937815.1 Etheostoma perlongum
CCTGGAAGGCGACGTTGGAGGCAAAAAACACCATTGAGCGTTGGTTCCCAGTATTGCTGCTTGGAATGTTGTCTGGTTGCGTGCTCGTTGGAGCATTCTTGAGAACAACTCATCCGATGATAAATTCCCCCATTCAAATAGGTGGATGTGTGCAAGTGCATATAAGTCTGAAGTTCTTCTGATGCTGAGGCCGTATGGTCTGACGAGGACAGAGGTTTTTCTGAGACTGACTTTTAGGCTACTCCGATGCACCTGTGATTTAATGCCTTTATGTTTGAGTAATCAATGCAGGAGACACACACACACACACACACACACATACATACAGAGTTATTGATTTTTAGTATGATGTTCCTGTTTATTTTAAAATGGACAAGTAAGCAGGGGATGCTTCAGAGGCGTGTCTACAGGCAGGCTCGTCAGTCATAGTAGAGGCCTAGCAAAGCTAACTATGGCACTGTGTGCCTTTTTTTTTTAAAATAGCTGTGATCTTGTGCGTTAATTTATTAGCATTAGTTTTGCAGCTATTTAGTCATAAACCAAAGTACTGCAAACAACAAAGTTGCACCAGATAAATATTTTTGAAATGATTCTAATCTCTGGCAACGTTGGTTGTTTTTAAAATGTGCTTTGCAATAGATTGACTTAGCTTGACTAGATGAAAAGTCAAGGGGATCAACGGAGTTATTTCAATTTGTCTTGAAGGTTACATGAATGTGTGTCAATTCACAGGGAGCATGACTGTTTGTACCAGATGTCATAGCAATCCATACAATAGTTGTTGATATAAACCAAAAAAAAAGTCAAAATCCTAGTGGCACAGGATCATTAAAAAAGAAATCCCCAAAGTCATGTCGGATTTTTCATCTGTAGGCAGTATTGTAGTCTACGTGATACGCAGGTATACGCAGTATACCCACTAAGAAAGCTCCAGGATTTCCATGTACCCAAAAAACGCAACATACTTTGCATTATAATCAGTGATGGGAATAACGGCGTTACTAACGGCGTTACTTTTTTCAGTAACGAGTAATCTAATTGGTTACTCTTCCCATCTCAATAACACCGTTATCGTTACTGCCGAACAATGCGACTCCCGAAGCTAATCACTGTCACTATTTACATTATTTAATTTTACCCAGGTGTGGCCTGTTGAGGGGCAATAAATATCAAAAGTTCCAAAACATCTATTGTTATTTGTATGGATCCACTATATAGACACAATATACATACACACACAGTTACATGGCATCTGATGTGATCTGGAGGCTAGTCTTACTTTGTCCCACAGCAACATTAAAAGAGTTTAGATGTGTGTACATTGTTTCTGTTAAAAATGTATTGTATATATATATATTTCAAACTGGGGGAAAGAGCTTAGGAAGGTTGAATCTTAGTGTTTGAAAGCTTGAAGTCAAATAAAAGGTTTTGGTTCAAATCTCTGCAAATATTTTGTATTTGAGTTTTCCATCTTTTGTGATAACTACTACTACTAGCCATGAGAGGTACAAACATAATTGTCAGTCTTTATGAGCTGCTTACATTGTAGACATATAGTGTTTTTTCAGGTGAGAACAGGTTGCATGATGTATATACTCTTTTATGTGCGTGTGTGTGTGATCTATTTTATTGGATAGTGTAGGTAGAGAGGAAAAGGGGGGGGAGTGAGGGGAGGACACAGCAAAGGAACGCAAGTCATGATACCGCTGACGGCAACTACATCATATCAGTTTCAAGCAAAACAGACCGAAAGCAGAAAAGGCCTAAAAAATCCATGTTAGGTTCTTCTTTACTTGAAATAAATGCCAAACTGACTGACTGACATGTGAAGTGCATCCTTCTTAGAAAACAATTAGTTTTCAGAAATGTCTCATGATATATAAGTGTATTATTGAATTATAAATATATTATTATTATTATTGTGTGTGAGTCACATCAAAGGGGAATTGTATCATGCTAAATGGCAAGCATATCAGTGACCCATTTGGTATGTCTCATGTAACAAAGCTGACGTTCTGATTAGGTACTACGACATCTAGGACAGGAGAGAATCTATTTAGACAAGGGGCGTCAAACTCAATTTCACTAAGGGTCACACTGAAAATTGAGATTCTCATCAAGGGACAGACGTGTATAGTTGATTTGAAATGCTTTCATTTAATTGAAGTCAAAATATTTTTGACTGAATTATGTCATGTCTCACATGGTCTTCTTGCATACTATATGACAGACATATCAAATTGATGTTTTCTGATAAATTTTTAAAAAGAAGGATGTTTCACTCACAACAACCGCCTCACAGGCCTGAAAATACAAACTCTCTGGTTCTGTGGGAATTTCTTAGTTGCAAAGTCAGCAAATCTGCCAAATTCTGTTCTGAGTGTTGAGTTTGAAAAAACTTTTCCAATCTTTGATTGATATGTGGGGCTGATAAAAATGTGCGAGTTTGCCAGAAGCAAATATGACATACTGTATACCTACTACCTACATATACTTCCTTTGCCTCTGGGCCCTACCTCACGGTTTTACCTTTTATCATGGGTAGGCAACTTTATAGATCCTTACGTCCTTTGAACATCACATTGCCAACTACAGTGCTAATAATATGTTTTAACATTCCACATAAATGCATGTTACATGTGTGCAGCGACGGGTTTCTACGGTGCTAAATTGACCATGTTATATGGTCAATTGTGTGACATCTTATTTATATTTGGCTCATTTATGTGCAGAATTGGAATAAGTCAATGGAGGATAATATTATTACAACAATGCAATTTATTCTTTTTCATTATTATAATTTCAGGAGACAACACAATTTAAATCTCTCAATACTGAAGGGCATTCTGGGGCTACAACATTCAGAAAGCAGATTGGACTTCCAATAGATGAATAAAAAAAACTAGAAAACATTTTGAAATATGATATATAAAAGTCTTTATTGCAATGAGGTCTCAAATAGAAGCTTCTTCAGTACACGTCCTTAAGCTACTTGTTCCAAGGTTGTTGCCCGGTCCCATCCATCAATATTATTAAGACCAGCTATATGAAGACCAGCTCTATGAACTGCCAACCAATTTATTTCTCATTACTGGAAGGTATTATTCAGACAAGGTGAAATAGAATGGGACACCAATGCAAATCTTCAATGTATTCTGTTTATTGCTATACCGTCTTATTGTTACAGTAAAGGTGTTCTTCCACAGTGAAGGCAGTAGTACTAAAGTTAATAAACCAAGTTCTCCACACATGGACATATGTCTGAGATGTACAGACAGTCCAAGCTAACACAATCCACAAATTGCCCTGGGGTGAACAAAAATACATAATTGAGGAAAGACATTTTTGTGTTATGGATGAGATGGTGCAATATCGTCCCAAGAATAATGCGTAAGAGCGCCTTGAGCTACCCCGAATCTGGGTAAGGTGCAATCTTATCTGTCAGCCCAAATCGTGTCTGTCAAATGGAGAGTCTTTTTGACATCCCTAGAAACAAACGTTGCTTTAGCAAATAAAATGCATAATTTTGTTTGAATGCTATAGGGAAAGCATACAGTCAATAAGTTAATTATATATTAAAACACGGCTGCAAATTAAATCATTTTCTTACTGTCAATCCTCTCCGCTCTTGTTAAAGATTCTATCCACTGCATTGATTGCCTCTAGTAATGAGGGCAGTGATGATGCAAGAAGACATTAAAGGTCTTGAAAAACATTTTCTTTCAAACACTCATCTCAAACAAAAGATTTAGGTTGCAGAAGTTACTTTCAGAGGTCAAAACTAAAGATATGGGTTTTTTCTCTCCAAAGAAGAAGATTTATTTTAAAAATCAAACTCCATGAATTAATGTATTTCATAGGCATGTGCAATTCAAAGATAATAAAAGGTTTCCCATCATGCCCTGGGTCTTGCAGTCGGTTAAAAGAAACTGCCATGCCTGCCTCTCAAACCTGCGACCGCCTTGATCTCGTGAGGTTGTCGTTGCCCATGCGTGCATGACATCAGAGCAAGTCGGGATCAATTCAGGCACAAATCTAATCGTCATGCATTGGGCATGCGATTGATTCTGCACAGACCTGGCTCATCTCGAACAAGCCAAATGTATCAGTAGCCTAACCATAACAACTTTACCTTATATCTATCCCATTATTGTGCGAAAAAAAATCTTTTCAAGTAATGCGTTTGTGTCCGAGTCACTGAGGTTCAGATCAGTCAGCATTCTGTAAAGAGCTGCTGGCGACTGTTGGTTTGAAACAACAATGGTGGCTACTAAAAGTTTAGCGTAGATGCTGCAAAAACATTTGTTATATCAAAACTGGAAAGTTTGTCTTCATTAAAAGAAGAGCAAAGAACAGCACTGAAGGCTTTCCTCAACGGAAAAGTTTTTTTTTTTCAGTTTCTTTCCAATGACCACTTCCCAAACTGTTTCCAACTACTGCGTGCCAGGTTAGTAACACCTGGAGCATGTAAAGGACTTAATGTGCTAAATGCATTCATATTCTCACTCCAACCTCCTCTACAACTTTGCTGTAGTATCAGAACATCACACTTCCTGCAATGGAACAAAAAATTATGCCAGCAAGCATAGTACATTTTTTATTTCTCCATAGAAAATGTGACGATGTAAATTCCATTTTTACAAACATACTTTGTAAGAGAAAGTGATGCTGTGATCCATTAACTCCAAAGCTCCAAAAACAGGTTACCTCCTTTTACTGGCAAAACTGAAAATCTGATTTACTACACTGCACTGCTTGTCCGTTTCGGATGTGTTATTGAAAGTCGGGTATTGATTTAAGTTAATGCCCTCCAAAATCTGGAGTCATTTATGGATAACATTGACACGTACTTAATAGCTTCCCATTAATCTCTGCAGGGAGAAGGTGACTGTATTAAAGTACAATATTTCTTTTTCGGTAGAAAATGTGAAGCCTGCCCCAAAAGCACACTCTGAGTATACAAATCAATACCTTTCATGCAACTGGAGACAAACATACACTACTCGAAAGTCATTAATATCCACAAATAGGAATATCATTCTCATCATGTCTGGTGTAATCAGGTCAGATTAGCCCTCCTGTTGTCCTTGGATCAAATTGGACCCCTATAATAAAAAAAGGGGTTCTTTTAAATCAACTGTCAAAAATAAATAACGTGGATGGTTGCATACAAAGCTCTTCATAAGTGAAATAAATGATCAGTTCACTACTTTCATTGAATTTGGACGTTCATAAAATGTTATAGCATTTGAAAAAAAATGATGATAGAACATTAAAGTGACAAATGTCGGGAAAGAACGAACGTTTTTTAAAAATGCAGGAAAAATCAACAATATTGGAAAAAAATGACAAATGGTGATAAACATGAAAAAAACCAAAGTGTTGAAAGAGACAAAACATTGGAATAAAATGTTTGAATATTGAATTTTGACCCAGAAAAACAAAAAGTTGCATGGTTGTCGGGAAGCCAATCGAAGGGGTAATGAACCATCTTGTCGATAAACTACAACCCGCATAGAAGGAATGATGGTGGTGAGTGAGGGTGTCTGCCTGAGCCTGATCTGGAATCAAAGCACCGCTGACCACTGGGCCGGAGGAGATAGTGATATATGGTGTGTGTGGGGGGGGGCTGGGGTTAATTAAACATATTCTCCTACCAGCACCTGTGGAGTTGATGATTGCAGGTTTTTTTTAGAGACGGTGTAATGATGAACTGCTCATGATTCATTGGTAAAAAGCAATGTGCTTTGTCATCTAAATGAGATTAATGACAAACAATGCAGAAACTCCCAGTCCAGGGCTCAATTACAACTGACCTGCTGATGAGTGTGGTGTCAGAAGATCTTATTAAAAGAGCAGATGACTAACTACTCAGTGCTCTACAGAGAGCTGTTGGCATTTTCCAAGTGGAGCTATGGCGTATTTTAGGACTAAATGAGGACATTGGTTACCATCCTTTCTTGCTATGAGTTTTATGTTTCTGTTAATGTGTATTGTTCATGTATATATATTGATTCTACTACTAGTTTCATAGATTTTTTAACCATATTTGATCTGATGCTATTGTATCATCCCTGCTCTGTTTTTGACACTATTATGGTCATAATGTATTGTGCAATAGCCATTCAATGTGTTTACATTCAGCATTCACTACCTCTCTATAGTATTTTTCCTTGTTAGTGGTAGAGTCCAACATTATCGTGCTCTGTATTTAATATAAAAAAAATGACAGTGGTATCAATCTTCTCATCTCACACTTGGCAAGAAAGTGACTGAGTGTTATCAGACCCATATATCAACATGTACACAGTCTCCAGTTGTTTAATGATGTCAAAGTAGCTGTCAAAATGCTCTACACGTGATCTGTTGCTGATGTTCATAAACAGACTGCAGATGATCTGTAATCCGACCAGATTTAGTCTCTCTGACTTCTAAACGTAACTATCAGCCACATGGTTTGTACAGAATAAGCCTTTAAATCAGACAAATAGCAAATCAAATACCTGCAATTCAAAACAGTAAAATATTTAAATAAAACATCATGTTGAGTTGATTCTGAACCAATCCGCTGAGAGCCAGGCATTTCCCATCATGCCCTGGGTCTTGCAGTCAGTGAAAAGCAACTGTGCTGCCTCAAACCTGTGGCCGCCTGGATCTCATGAGGTTATTGTTGCCCACGCATGCATGACATCAGAGCAAGTTGGACACAAATCTTACATGCATTAGGCGGTGATTGCCGCTGATCGATTCTGCGCAGGTCTGATGCTACTGAATCACCCCTCCTCCAATGAGCACCTTGTAGACTGCAAAGTGTGGACTGCTACTGTCATGTCAAAGAATACAGAGGCATTATGGGCAATGCTTGTTAATGTAATATGAGATAAGAAGTGGGAACCAGCATTTGCTTTATTTTATAGCACTTACTAAATTGAATAAAAGAAAAAAGCCTAAGACATACATTTAGTAACCTGAGCCATGAAAAGAAGTTTAAATTCCAAGTTTCCCTTTCTGAAGCTGCACTAGATATTTTCAAGCTAGTTTCATTCATTATCTGAGCATAGGTTACTGAAATGATTTAGCCCATCCATATCCATGAAGTAAAGAGATTTCAGCATGAGGCCAGTTATTGCTTTGCTCAAGGACACTTTGATGCAGCAAAGACGCATTCACCATTTCAGGGATTCAAACTGTGACCTTCCTTGGCAATCTTTCTGCCACCTGCTACCAAACCTGCTGGGCCCTCCAAATGACCCAAACTGTCCAAATCTATAACAATGTAGAGATTTTGCTTGGTGAACATCAGGAGGGGTTACAGCTAGGAATGAGTCTGAACAACCCAAACTGTCGTGAATGGTATTGACATGTAAGGCCAGAAGGTTTGTCCTGTACATATTTTATATACAAATATTTTATGTAGTAGTTTGCGTGAAGGGTTTGTCAATCCCAAACCTCATGGAAGCCAATAACTACCACCATTGCACTTTTGACTATTATGCTCCATTGTACAGTGGGTACGGAAAGTATTCAGACCCCTTTAAATTTTTCACTTTGTTTCATTGCAGCCTTTTTCCAAAAATCAAAAAAGTTCATTTTATTTCTCAGTAATGTACACTCAGCAACCCATCTTGACAGAAAAAAAACAGAAATTTAGAAATTTTTGCATATTTATTAAAAAAAAAAACTGAAATATCACATGGTCATATGTATTCAGACCCTTTGCCGTGACCCTCATATGTAACTCAGGTGCTGTCTATTTCTTCTGATCATCCTTGAGATGGTTCTACACCTTCATTGGAGTCCAGCTGTGTTTGATTATACTGATTGGACTTGATTAGGAAAGCCACACACCTGTCTATATAAGACCTTACAGCTCACAGTGCATGTCAGAGCAAATGACAATCATGAGGTCAAAGGAACTGCCTGAAGAGCTCAGAGACAGAATTGTGGCAAGGCACAGATCTGGTCAAGGTTACAAAAAAATTTCTGCTGCACTTAAGGTTCCTAAGAGCACAGTGGCCTCCATAATCCTCAAATGGAAGACGTTTGGGACGACCAGAACCCTTCCTAGAGCTGGCCGTCCGGCCAAACTGAGCTATCGGGGGAGAAGAGCCTTGGTGAGAGAGGCAAAGAAGAACCCAATGGTCACTGTGGCTAAGCTCCAGAGATGCAGTCGGGAGATGGGAGAAAGTTGTAGTAAGTCAACCATCACTGCAGCAATCCACCAGTCGGGGCTTTATGGCAGAGTGGCCCGAAGGAAGCCTCTCCTCAGTGCAAGACACATGAAAGCCCGCATGGAGTTTGCTAAAAAACACCTGAAGGACTCCAAGATGGTGATAAATAAAATCCTCTGGTCTGATGAGACCAAGATAGAACTTTTTGGCCTTAATTCTAAGCGGTATGTGTGGAGAAAACCAGGCACTGCTCATCACCTGTCCAATACAGTCTCAACAGTGAAGCATGGTGGTGGCAGCATCATGCTGTGGGGGTGTTTTTCAGCTGCAGGGACAGGACGACTGGTTGCAATCGAGGGAAAGATGAATGCGGCCAAGTACAGGGATATCCTGGACGAAAACCTTTTCCAGAGTGCTCTGGACCTCAGACTGGGCCGAAGGTTTACCTTCCAACAAGACAATGACCCTAAGCACACCGCTAAAATAACGAAGGAGTGGCTTCACAACAACTCTGTGGCTGTTCTTGAATGGCCCAGCCAGAGCCCTGACTTAAACCCAATTGAGCATCTCTGGAGAGACCTGAAAATGACTGTCCACCAACGTTTACCATCCAACCTGACAGAACTGGAGAGGATCTGCAAGGAGGAATGGCAGAGGATACCCAAATCCAGATGTGAGAAACTTGTTGCATCTTTCCCAAAACGACTCATGGCTGTATTAGATCAAAAGGGTGCTTCTACTAAATACTGAACAAAGGGTCTGAATACTTATGACCATGTGATATTTCAGTTTTTGTTTTTTAATAAATATGCAAAAATTTCTAAATTTCTGTTTTTTTCTGTCAAGATGGGTTGCTGAGTGTACATTACTGAGAAATAAAATGAACTTTTTAGATTTTTGGAAAAAGGCTGCAATGAAACAAAGAGTGAAAAATTTAAAGGGGTCTGAATACTTTCCGTACCCACTGTATAGTGGCATATTCTCACTTGCACCGTTATATTTGTTTTAATGCTCTTTTGCACCACTCCATCTGCACTAACTGTATACCCTTGTCCTACACTCAGTATTTTTACTTGGACTACTGTATTGTACTGTGTAATTGCCATACTACTTACTTACATTACATTGCACAAACTATGAATTGATTTAATATTAGACCTGTATCTTTGTATTTTTTTGTAGATTCTTTGCTGTATTTTGTTTATATTTTGTATCTTAATGTTGTCTCGCACATCTATGCTTTATCTTGGCCGGGTTGTCGTTGCAAATGAGAAATTGTTCTCATTCGGCTTACCTGGTTAAATAAAAAAAATACCACCAAGCTTTGCCAAATTAGTCTTGGAACCGCATTAAAACTATTGTTACTATTTTGTTAAAACTGCAACAGTCAGTGTTTTATATGAGAAAACAATTGTGTTAGTTGCAATTAAAATACCGGCCTGATGCATTGATTTAACCCTTGAAACTGTAGAATTAGAATTACTTGCACAAAACGCACAAGCACTTTGGTCATGTACTGTTTTCTATTCTTGTCATCCATGTTTTACTGTCTGTTTGATATGTTTTAATGTTTTGTGTGTTGCATGTTATGTGGTGGTCTATTAAGGATGTCCTGCCTCTAAGACTGTAAAGCTAGTTTACCCACGGGTAGCAATAAAGGAATCTGATTTAATAGAAATTAAGGAAACACAGAAAAAGTCTTGTTGAAAAATAGAAATGATCAGTAAAGAGTACAGAATGGATTGTAAAATGTAAATTGAGCTCTGTCAGTCACATCAAGGACCCGTACCATTTGAGCCCACTAAACTCAAGGGGTTTGGAACAAGAAGGAATGGTATCCGCTTCCTCTTTCACTTCTTCATAAGAATCATTAGGGTCTTAATTAAAATGTTAATGATATTTTAAAGAACAGATGGTGCAAAGGGCATTCAGCCTAAATGAACCAACACAGAAAGGTGTACCAGTGGGTCACATTACAGCCAAGTGCATCGTTTTACTTCTTAATCACCAGAAGAACAGAATAGATTATGTTCTCCATGGAGGCAACAAAAAAGGATAGTGATGCAGCATGCCAAGAAAATAATCACAGAGATGATTGAGACAAAAAAAACATAAAAACCTGGACACTACAATAAAACTGACCAAGCATTGCCTTTTCCCTCAAGTGGGGTTAATTGGGAACTGGTAAAACACCTTCTGAGGCAATGCTAAAATGATTGGCTCCTTTTGGTTGGGAGCAAGTTGCTGCCCTCACTCATGGAGTTTTTCTGGGTCTTGCTGCCAACATAGTATGATGGATTATGATAGCAAGAGATGGATTTTTGGGGCGATTGCAAGTATTCCTCCTGTGTCAACACATTCTTACTCACAACTTGTCACATGGCCGCTGACTCAGGAACCCTCAGCATCACGTCTTTCATGCTATTTATTTTCATTTTATTCAGCACACAGGGTAGGGTTAGTTTTAGGCAACAAAACTACTTGGTTAGGGTTAGGAAAAGATTGTGGTTTTGGATCAAATAAGTATGTTTGTTACATAACTTATGTATGTGACAGTTTAGTACCTTATGTGGGTATGTTGTGACTTTACTATCTCAATTTTCTTAAATACTTAAAAAATTATTTGTAATCTGACTTGATAACTTTGTCGAGAAATATGAGAAACCTAATGATCACCAATATGTTTTAGGAGCAATAGATCAACGATGGAATTTATTGAAAATATAGAAATAGCAATAGATGAGAAACAGCACTCTGATGGTGTGTTTATTGATTAATGTAAAGCTTTCAATAAATTCTTCAGAAATGCGTGTAAGAGGTGTTGTAAAACATTGGATAAGAAATTATTTAAATGACAGGTTCCAGTATGTAAAAAATGAATAATACTGAATCTGTTTGAGTAACCTGTGGTGTTCCACAAGGGTTGGTATTGAGACATTGGAAGTTATTTCTACTTAATTTAAATGATATACTGTATGTACAGTGTATATACAATCTTGAAATTTGTAATGTTTGCAGATGATACAAATGTATTTTATTCAGGGGAGGATATGAAACATGTATTAAATACAATCATTTGATGTAAATAAGTTATTGCTTAATGAAAATAAAACTAAATTCATGGTGTTTTGTTTCGGGGCCAATTGTGATATTAGTTAATTAATAATGAATAAATGGAGTAGAAATTGAAAGAGTATATGAAACAAAATGTTTGGGAGTGATTTATAGATTATAAACTATTGTTGGAAGCATCATTTAGATTATATTAAAAGGAAATTATCCAAATCTATTGCAGCAGCATTTTGCTGAATGGTCCAACATGGGGTGAGGGACAGCTACTCTTCATTGGCTGCTGCAGCCCCAACCAGGAAAGATAAGATAAGAGCAGGAAGATGGATTAATGTATGAATGGATGGTCTAACTTTGACTATGAATTTTTGTCTCCATTTGCATCATACATTTAGATGTAAAGCTCTGCAGATAACATCATTAAAAGACTGAATAGATAGGTCACTTTTGTTCAGTCCCTGCTTGTAGGTTTGAGTGTAAATTATAAATTTTCAACTGGTGAACGCTGGCTTTCTTCAGAAAATATTTGTATGTGGAGCCAAAAAACAAAATGTGAGGAGACTAAAATCTCTAGGAAAAGAATTTTTATTCTCAAATGCTGGTAAGTTGTCGACTGAAATCCATGAAGTAAAACAAACACATAATTATTTCTAAAACAGATAGAAAATTGACATGATTATCACAAACTGGAGCCCTTTCCAACATGGGGTCACAGAAATACACCGATCACGGACAATTTCTTTTACAGATGAAGAACAAATACAAGTTCTTAAAGACATCCAAACACCTTGACATGGGCTTACAAAATAGCAACACACATGGCATGTACATTCCTGTTAGATTGTAAAAGTTATGTACACATTGGCCAGCACAAACATTGTTAAAATGACAGAGTAAAACTGCACAGACAGACACTTATGTAACAAATAGATCTACAGCAGTATGCAAAAACACTACTTTGTCTGATGCAAATACAGTATACAACATTAAAAACAAGTCTCCCTCTGTCTGTCAATTGTTAGTAGCAAATATTTCTCTTTTTGTGGTTATTTTAACCTCCTTAACAATTAGCTGAGTGGAATTACCATATGAGTTGTCCGTCACAGAAAAGCATCTAACTTTTCAAACAAAACTTTTCTGTTCTTGTTGTTCTTTTCTTGTGAAAAGATCCACCCTTAATTATCTTTATGACTCTCGTCCCCAGGCGAGCACTACACAACGCTAGCTAAGCATTAGTTGTAGCTGACTCTGCAATGGCAAGGGTGGACATGGAGAGGACTTGACAGTTGTCCAACTTAGTAAACAGTGCTATGGTGTAGGTGTCCCAGAGAGTAGGCACTTGGACACAATCAACCCAAACAAAATAACCCTGTGAAGGTGGTGCTGAACGTTTACATTCAACATAAATACATTCATGGACAGTAACTTTGGACCCCCAAAATTGCTCAGACAGTGACTAGTACAACGTTGCATTAATCAGTACTTTTTATTTTGAAGTTCTTTTGTGATTTTGACTTATTTTAACTAGTGCTGTCAGTTAAACGCATTATTAACAGCGTTCATTTTTTTTTGCCGAGATTAATGCTCTTTTTGGCCTAGCAGACTTTGTAGTTTTTTTACATGCTGTTTCAACAACTAGTAACATTAGAAAAACTACAACACCACACAGAATCTATCTAGACTGGAAACAAAACACCAGGCACGCCGTTTGGACTTGCGAGCCGGCCAGAGAGTATAAACGTTACGTTCTGAGTGGATGGCGAGCGCAAGACGCCGAAATGGACGCCAATAACCAAATTGATCTGTGTGTTCTGTCGTTGTGAACTGAGCAATCATCGCAGCACATCCAGTCTGAAACACCACTTGATGGCCAAGCCCAAGCACACAGCTGATACCGATTCCCCCCGGCAAAGTATTTTTTCCCCCCTTTTATTGATGGACAGTGTTACACTGTGTGAGAGATTATTTGCTCCAAGTGAGAATGTTACGTGTAAAATTGAACACTACAGTAGGCTATATGCTGGGGGGGGGGGGGGGTCTTGAACACTACAGTAGGCTTTATGCCAATGTCGTTTTCATTAAAAACACCTTTGCACAAAGCAAGCCGATCAACTTTTCCATGTTGATAAGAGCATTAAAATGAGAAAACAAATCATGGGACAAAAAGAAATCAAGGGACATATAGACACAAAATAGAGAAAAATTATGACATTGTGATTAATCACGATTAACTATTTAAATCGTTTTGACAGCACTAATTTTAACCTGTCCTGTAAATGATTCCTCCAAGATGTAATAAAATATTTAGCTGAACTGAAATTCTGTCAGATGCGGAGTGGCAACTGCGAGAGTCTGGACTTTCCCCGCTGGCCCGGTAGTGTTTCGAGGCTGCAAGGGCCGGTCCAATAATAGTTATACAACCATGTCTAGGATTTTCAGAACTATAGGGGGATCAGTGAGCAAACCCTCCCCAAAGGGCATAGCCCTGGTTGGCCTATGACATTAAACACCTTATTTTTTTTCTTCGTCACGTTTGGAAGTGTGTGAGTTTAATAATGGAAAGCCAAAAATGGAAATGTTGTGCTGAGATGGTCAGACTCAAAAGGAAAAATAGGGATTGTGTTGTGCTGTGTGTTGTTCAATCATTCACCCGCCACTGGTCTGGGGTGTGCTGGTTGATAAACCAGTGTAAATTTGTAGTCCTACACAGGAAGTGTGAAAAATACAATACTGTTACCATATATATATTCATGCATGCATTTCTCCAACCACCATGACAGTCACAGCAGACGGCAGTTGCGCTGTCTAATCTTCCTCCCAGGGTACAGCTATTTTATCAGGTTATCATGTCAGGCCTTAATGTTGAATCAAAAGACTGTAATATTAGAGGGGTCCCAGAGATTTATCTCTCAGCTGTGAGTTTTTGTTTAGTCACGTGACACACAGATTTGAGTCCAACCTTATTAATTACATTTTTAGGGCCCGAACGCCGACGGCAGCAAAGACCCTATTGAAACTGTAGGAATTATTATTCTTCTTTCGGGCAAATTAATTGTCTTTTTGAGGACCTTAATATACTAAAAAACTCAACAAAATTGTCAGTTGCATCAAGTCTGGGCAGCCATTTTGTGCGTTTCGCCATCGAAACAGGAAGTGGGTGTAACTTGAGTGTACATTGTCCAATTTGCTCGAAACCTTTCAGGATTGATCAGAGTCTGACCTTGACGACATATACGAGTCATAGCGCCCCTTAATGGCAACAGGAAGTAAACCTAAAAGACAAGGTGCTATACTTTAACAAACTCCTCCTAGAGATTTCATCCAATGGACTTCAAATTTGGTTTGTACCATCTCAACACCTTAAAAGAAAAACTTTTCTTTGACGTTGTGGGCGTGGCGGCCATTATGAGTGTTTAGCAATGAATGAGAAAGTGGCTGTAACTACAATGTACGTTGTCATATCTGCTTGAAATTTCTCACAATCAACAAGAGTCTAGGCCTGAGGGCCTTATATGGACTTTTGGAGATAGCGCCACCAACTTGCAACAGGAAATCAGCCATATATGACAAACATCATCCGATTTATATGAAAGTTAGAATGTGTGGTCTACATGTGATACTGAGGTGGCTCCTATACTTTGATCATGCCCAAAAACTTAGGCCATGCCCCCTTTTATGGCTTTTGAATCGTTTATTAAGGTAGTCTTGTGTGAGGTATCATTGAACTCTGCAGAGTTCCTTTTTGATTGGTAAAGGTTTAACCCGACCCCTATGCTTTGGCTACGCCCCCTTACACAGCTAATGAACTGTACGACGTAGAGCCTTGTGTGAGGTATCATTGAACTCAGCAGGGAGTTCCTTTTTCATTGGTGACGTTTTGCAGTGTCTGAGTGCTGCGCAAATGCACGGTCGCAAGGAGATGATGCGAGCAGAAGAGCAAGAGCCCGTTCAACGCTGCTTGCAGCTTTAATTTTGATTGAATTTGATTTAAGTTATTGTGGCTGATTAGACTCTGCTAAGGTTGTGGGTGGGTCAGAGCTTTGATGGGGATTTATCAGGTCACAAATCTTTTCTACCAATAAGCATGACAAAGGTGTCATTTTCCCGCCCTAACAGGGGCAACAAAGGTAGCAAGAGGTTTCGGGAGAAGACAGTCAATCAGTCCATAGTATATGCTCACCCACACTGTCCTGGGAAGAGCTCTAATCAGCTAGGTTAAATGAAACCCCTATGTGGGGGTTCAGAGCCTTTAAAAAATAATAATAAACAGCAGACTACAGAGGATACAAGAGTTAACACCTAGCATACTTTTATGAAAGCCAAAAAAGTTGATAACTCTTTTTGCGGGTAACGAAGTTAAGAACTAGCTAGCCTGCTAGCAAAGGACAAAGCAACAGGTTAGTGTGTCACCGAATTAGTCTACACGTTCACAGAGCTATATTTATTTTATTTATTTGTTCACCGTTTAAGAAAAAAGCATTTATTGCACTTTTTAATGTTTGACTACCTAAAATGTATGGTGTTACTTTGTAGATATTACAATACATTTGGCAATTGCATAAATGTGGTTGACTTTAAAAGCTGTGTATGTGATTTGGCAGGGGTACTTTTTTTGGTTTTTGGGGCTTTTTTTCTTGGCCGTTGGGCTGGTTTTGACACGTTATTATGGAACCCATGTAACTCCTAGGAATGGCCCGCCCTACAAAGCAGCCGATTGGTCAGGGGATAGGACCTGAACAAATCGGGTTACATCACCTTGCGTAAGCATGGACAACAAGGTTGTTAGTTTTTATTTTTATGTAGTTTTGACTTATATATGTATTCAAAAATAACACCAGTAGGCTACATTAAATGTGCATATGATGATGAGCACAAATATGTTAACAGTCAACACATGATGCCGCAGTAAGCAAAATGTAAGGGACGTGTGCCAGGAGAAAAACCTATATAACCAACCAACTGGCGTTCTCCTTTACCTTGTTAAGCAAACTTGTGTTTGTTTCTCAAATAAATTGTCCACATATTTTACCACCTTCCACTTGCGTTTATACAGTCAGAATCTAATAGGAATCTGAAAACTTTATTCCGACTTTCAGTGCCGCCATGATGTCAGTCGAGGCCAATTTGAGATGGAATGTTGGAATTTCTGGGTTCCTAGTTGGAAACCTATGTCTCTGGCATAGACTGGATAAAACAGGTCTATGATCGGAAATGTCAACTCTGAAAGATATAACGTTATTTGCTCTATGAAAGACAGTGACAAAGACAAAAACAAAGGACATTTACTTGATTATTTTATTTTAGTTTTGCAAACAGACATTACAGTTTTAGTTGGTTATCATTTTTTTGTAATACTACGCTTTTATTTTTATTTCAGTTTACGACAATGTTTTTTCCCACCCAGTTGTCGTTATTATTAACCATTCTGTTTGTCTGTTTTAGTTATTATTATTATTATTATTATTATTATTATTATTATTTGTCCGCGCCAGAGAGATAGGAAATATGAAATATTGATGGCGCTCCAGTTGCCACCAAATTTCCGGTGGCTCATCAATACCTCAAGCTTATTAAAAGATGCATAAAGCATGTCCATATCTCAATTACTTTTCAAGTTATTGACAATGAACTTCAAAAAGCGGCGTGGCTCTGGACATAAATTAATTAAAATCAGCAACCGTAAGGCCAATCATCACAAAACTCACAGGGTATGTTCAGATAAGTGCCCCAGATATACCCAGACAGTTTTATATACACTACCGGTCAAAAGTTTGGGGTCACATAGAAATTCCCATTGCACTCCATTGTAGACAGAATGCCAGCTGAGACCAGTTGCATTGTTTTTTTAACCAGGGCAGCCGTTTTCAGATTACATTATGTGCTTACATAATAGTAAAATGGTTCTCCAATGTTTTTCTAGTTTTTTATTTTAAATGATAGATTAGTACACAGAATGAGCCTTTGGAACATTGGATGAATGGTTGCTGATAATGGGCAATGTAGATATTGCATTAAAGATCAGCCCAACCACCCAAATTAGCAGGTATTCTGTCTATAATGGAGTGGTATGGAAATGTATAAGTGACCCCAAACTTTTGACCGGTAGTGTACATACACCACTAGTACCCTAACCCACAAAACTTACAGGGTATGTTCAGATAAGTGCCCCAGATATACCCAGACAGTTTTATATGTGCTGTAAATGTGCTGTATTTATATAGCGCTTTTCTAGTCTTAACGACTACTCAAAACGCTTTTACATCATACAGGATACATTCACCATTCACACACATTCATACACTGTGGCCAAGGCTGCCGTACAAGGTGCCACCTGCTCATCAGATAAACATGCACACAAAACTCACAGGGTATGTTCAGATAAGTGCCCCAGATATACCCAGACAGTTTTATAGACATACACCACTAGGGTCCCTACAAGCGCAAGATAGATAAGTGGCATTACACACATTTTACTATAGATCACATGTTAATTGTCATAGGATGTGTCCTCATAACTACCTGAAAGTTTCATTCAAATTGAACAACAGGGGGCGCTATAAATGCAAACAAATTGCAGGTGATATAGCGCAAATCAGGCTATAAATTCTAAATGTTTATCCAATCAACACAAAACTTCCAGGAAATGTCTACACAATGACCTCACACAGACACGGCAAGTCTCATTCAAATTGACCACTAGGGGGCACTTTAAATGCACAATAACTGGACGGTGAAGAGATTTGGACAAGCTCAAGATTTGAGATTGCGGATTTATTAGCACTTGTTTTTGTGTTGGTCATCTGCTTTTCTCAAACTGCCGTGAGCTGGACTGAGCTACATATCACACTGAATTGAAAATAAATGTTTTTGACAAATCCGTTGTAGACATTTTAAACAAAGTGCACTGTTCGTCCAATTGTTACAAAGCTTGCAGGATATGTTTTATAACGATGTTGGACCACATGTGTGAAATTACTTTGAAGTCGCTATTGAGAAAAAAGGTTTGAACCCGCCAATCAGCTGCAGCTATATTTTTATTTGTTTTCATTATGGATTATAACCTTGGACGCCTGGCCAATAGCAGTGTGTAAATGCTATTGAAGGGTGGGCCTTTACTAGAAACTGCGTGGGTTCCATAATAACGCGGTTTTGACATACAGACCTGACAACCCTGCTCTATGGCCTAAGGGTTGGAGGACCTATCTCTGATGGGAGCAGTGGCGGTGCCAGAGATTTTCTTTTGTTGGTGCTATGGGTTTGCTCAATGTTTTAGTGAGGGTGCTCTGAAATTTAGAGTTTCCCTTGACACACATAGCATACACACAAGCGTGCAGATACACAGCACCACCTGTTTGCTGTTGTTTAAATAAGCAATTGTTGGCTAATACATTTACCTTGAATAAATTATAGGGTGATAATGTATCCAAAAATGTAAATATCTGTGAGATTTACAAAAAATAAGAGTTCATATATTTCAAGATAGTACAACAATTTTTTGTGTGCCAAACTGTGAAAAAGGTTAACTTTGTCGTGTTCACCCATACCTCTATATCATCACATATTGTTTAAAGATGCAGGAATATTGCTTAGTAGTAAAGTGAACATGTTAATATTCTTTCATAACCTTTGCATGGGATGTTGAGATTTTGAGAGAGAACTTGTTAAGCTCTTTTTGGGATGTACCAAAAACACATCAGAGCCGCCAGTGTATGACAACCTTTCCTTGTTTGAATACATTTTATATTTGCCATGAAACAATTCAGTGTTTGCACAGAGAAACCCTATTTCCTGGGTCAGTAGTTTATTGTGGAAGGTCTGAAGGCAGGGCTGTTTTGCATGGGTTATGCAAACTGAATGGTAACACCTTGCCCTATTTCGTATCTAAGCCAAGGTCTTGTTAAGTGGCCGGGTTAGCTCAGTTGGTAGAAGGGGGCACCCATTTATAGAGGTTAACTCCTCAATGCAGCGGCCGCGGGTTTGTCTCCGACCTGCGGCCATTTGCTGCATGTCATTCCCCCCCTCTCTCTCCCCTTTCATGTCTTCAGTTGTCCTGTGAAAATTAAGGCCTAAAAATAATCTTTTAAAAAAATGGCCTTACCTAGACAGTATGACAAGAAGAACATGAATCAATCAATACAAAGTAACTGTAGGACACGGTCGTCCTCCTCATTCATCTCAGTCCAAAATCAATCACACTGGATCGACACCACCGTGGGAACATTTGTCTCTCCAGTTTAGATCTATCATCTATCCTGGAAATGTGACTTTTAGGAGTATTTTGTTTATTTTGTGCTTTCCCTGTTTCATATTTAATGAAATTGTAAAAAAGATAACTCTTTTATGGAGCTTTAATAATCAAAATGGCTCATTTTAGTCACTGAAATACTGTGCTCAGAAACACTGGTGGTTTTTAGTCATTTTGTACGTAACGCATTTACTCACATATTTACAGATGCACACCACTTCTCCTCAGCCCTGCTAGAGAACAGTGCTGATGGTGTCAAGGTCCTTGCTGATCTGAGAGCTGCTCGGCAGTGACTTGAGGTACTCCAGGTGCCTCCTGGCGTCCTCCTGATTGTGTCGCACATAGTAGATGACGTACGCGATCACCATGGTGAACCAACCAAACATGGTGACGAACATGGCCACGTCCGTGGTCTTGTGGTGAAAGTTGCAGAAGTTGATCCCTGAGTCCAGCACCTGGATGATGGATTTGCCCGCGTACTCCTCCTGCACCGCCGTGTGGCAAATCACCTCGTTGACTGTCTCGGGGTCCAACCGCAGCTCCCTCAGGACCTCCTGCAGCATGCACTCGCAGTGCCACGGGTTGTTGGACAGGCTGATTTTTGCATGTAGACGTGCAAAGGCCTCTTTGGGGACACTTTGAATGTGATTGTTTGATAGATCAAGGGCAAGGAGGCTGTCCGAAACACCTTGGAAAGCTCCGAGGTCCACAGTCTCGATGTCATTGTTGGACAAGTCCAGCTCCTGAAGGTAGTGCAGTTCTCTGAAGGCGTGGCTTGGGATGTGGGTGATGTGGTTGGATGCCAAAAGTAGGACAACGGTATCTCTCGGAAGATCTGACGGGATGTTCTCCAGGTTGCGAGACATGCATTGGACCACGGTCATGCCGCTCTTGTCAATACAGTGGCAAGTCGTGGGACAAGCCATCACTTCTGCACGCGCAATGAATAATCCAAAGAGCAAGCCCCACCACCAGAGGGCAAAGCCGTCAAAGATAGAGAATTTCCTGGGCATAACAGGCCCCGCTAAGTCTTGCATATTCAGCAGCGACCTTCTGTAAGCCCTGTCAGGCAAAAGCTATCATGGCACCACCTGTGTCTTGTGGTTAAATAGTGATGATTGCAGCTTCATTAGCTTTTAAAAACTGCCAAAATGAACAGTTTATTTACACCAACCTAAGGGATAATCTTGAGATAATTCTTCAAAATTGATTTGAGAGAGTCTTATATAATCTTTTGAAATGGATTTCAAAAGAGCTCATCCAAAAATCGAGCCGCTCACTGAGCATATTCCGGCAGGGAAATGTAATCTCAGGTTTATTGTGGAGACGTTGAAAGCTTCAGAGAGTTCAGGGCAGGGGAAGTGACATTGGAATCAACATGTTGTGCACTGAAAGAAACAAAGAGACTGGGGTTATTCTTGAACAGGAAAAAAAAAACTAAGTTCTTAAGTGTAGCTGAAGCTAGAAGTGTACATGAAGAATCATCCAGACAGTGCCTGATGGGGTAGATAAGGCATTGGCAAATGCCTTAGTCTGCTCAAATTGACCTGAGTAAATGCTATTTCCACAGTGTTTACAAAATGTATAATGCGATCACTGGGGAAAAACCCATTTCACTTTGGCAAAACTCATAAAGCCGGAGGCACAGTCATGGGTCATCGGCAGCATTTCTCATTCAATTAGGAAACACATAATTCTATTCTGCATTGTCTACTATAAACATTACATGGAATTATTGTGTGATGCTTGAGCACATATCAATATTAATTGCATTATTTCATAGCGGGACCAAGAAAACAAATCACAATAAATAAAACTGCTTATCTCCCTTTCGACTCCAACAAGGAGAATCTCCTTTTTTTTTCTTCTTTTTTTTTTGCACATGCGGCTCCCTCGTTTCAAGCCCAGCTGTCTCCCATTCATAATGAGAAGAATAATGAGAGCTGTGGGCTCCAACTGTCCCGCAGGAGGATCATCACTTTAAAGACTGTGCACCCTCAGGTGGGCTAAACTCATCACACAATCAAGCCCTCGCTGTGTTCGAGGTCATCCACCCCATGGAGCCAGTGTCTTCCTTTCTTTTTTACATTTGTCTTTGGCAAGGGGTCTCATAACTTGAGGCCACACACACACACACACACACACACAGAGTCTTAAATAAGCCCTCATGTTGTCATCACTCTGGGCTCAGCAGGAGGTGTGGGCATGATGTGGACATCTACACAAAGGGCGGCTAAAACACCCTGTAATGTTATGACACCACTGCATCATTGCGTAAAATAGCAGGCTACATATTAGGGTTTACACATGCGTTTTGTGCTGTAGCTTGTCCGCGCTGTCTTTTCCTACAACACATGATTTGTTATCAATTTCATTTAAAAGGAAAAAGTATTCCTTTTTAAATGAAACTGCAGTCTGGCTCTTAAATAGGCAACCTATGTTTTCTTCAGTTTTAAAGGAAAATGCATAGCCTACTTTGAATTAAACCAGCTTTAGGAGAGTAAACCGTTATGTATGTTGTCAATATTAAGTGGCCCTGTAGACGCAAAGAGTCCATGTAATCAGGCTGATGCCTGCAGTAAGGGCAGAGTAACTGTCTCATAGCGTCTTGGAATATTGCGGATTTGAATCACATTATGTGGTTAAAATATGAAATCGGTTAAACTAATACCCACAGACTTAATTAGCAAGTAGACTAGCTGTAGAGGTAGGTCTACTTACCTGGAAAGAGTTATATCCTGGGTAGTAGCCCGCCGTATATCGGCGACAGCTGCAGTAGTTCATATCACATCTGTATCATGGTTAAAAGAAGGCTGAACCGCTCTGAAAATACTCATTCAGAATTGTTAAAAACAATTTTTTTTAAAAGTAGGCCACAGTCAGTTATCTCTACGCGTCCACATTTCCGTATGGAAATACCGAATAAAACGGTAAAGTTCCTGAGCGGCACGCGGGGAAGTTGTGGGATCTCCGGCTGAAATTCGTCTTATCTCCAGACGTGGCTGTCTTCATGTCTTCTCCTGACACCCAACACGACCGTCACACTTATTGGTGCTGATGGGCACCGGTCGGACCGTCACGCGCCGCTCTCTGCGACCCGCGCGCGCGCACGGCGCCAGAAGGAGTCCCCGCTGCGCGTGGACTGGACTGCTGTCTGCGGGCAGCTCTCCTCCCCCTTCCCGTTACCCCCCCACCCGGTCTGTCTGTCGAGCCCTCTTTTTAAAAGCACTTTAAATCAGCAACAACAAAAAACAAAACAAATTAGGGTCCAATAAAAATGATCTTCCCATTATTTTTTTAACGACGTTTAAAATTCATTTCATTTGTATTTCATTTTTAATAAATCAAATCCTGCGTCCTCTCACCCTACTGCCACAGGTCCATGTTGTATTTATTTTTATATAACGATGAATTCCCCTCAAATAAATAAAAATCTAAACCAAACGGAAGCCCTGATCTTGTTCAAATCACCCTTCTGTTAAAGTGATAACTGGGCTGGCACGTGACCACTCTGACGTCTGTATCAACAATCCACTTAACTTTATGCACTCATGACTAAGGCTGAATCTCAGGACTAAAAAGGGTGTATGCACATGATCTTGATAAGCAATTTGACACATTTTCAGTGCATCAAAACGTGCGCTCGTTAACATTCCAGCAGACAAGCTTATCTACCACAAATTAGTACATAAAAAGTCACCAAAATGAAGTATTTGAGCCTCCACAATTAGATACAAAATGAGGGGAAACTCCTCCACCCCACAAACTGCATGCAAAGTAGCCTGGATGTTTTTGTTATGTCTTGTTACATGAAGCCCAATGTAGTTGTGGCCATTTCTTGGCTGTTTTCTCGCTTTTTTCTTGCAGGTTTTTCCACAGAGCCCCCCTACAGCTCCTATGTTAACTTGTGTCTGACCCCTCCCTCGGTGAGTCTTTCCTCTTTCTCTGTTCCTCCAACAGTGCTTTCCAAACACTATCACATCAGTGCTGCACCTTTTCCTTCTTGGTGACAACAAATACACCGATCAGATTATCACCCGTTCCACTGCATGAATGAAGAAATTAAATATTTCTGTCATATTCCTTTCATCAACCCACTCCCTTTATTCTGCCACATGAGGAACATGAACTGAAGTTTATTTAGTATTTGTACAGAGGTTAGTATTTCTTTCTGCTTCTTTTTTGCTGGCTCAGCCATGACAATAGTGTGAAAAACTCCATTGCTACCTTGTTAGCCGGTTCCTGAATGTGTGCATTGCCTTGAAGCAATTCGTTACATCGCGAGACCTGATATCCCGACCTGATGCTGGGTCTGCCCGCTCGCCGGCTGAAAGTTGCAGGGGTGGTTTTTCTGCTCACAGGAGCTAGAAGGGCGCAAGACGACCACCATTCAACTAAAAAAAGTCATATAACCATTCCAATGACTCCGAAGCTGTTCAGTAAATTAAGCTAAAAAAAAGGTGGCATAGTTTGCCTTTAATGCTACTTCTATGACTGAATCATGTCTGTATTGTCCAGTCTAACACTTTCTCAAACTATATTAAGAGTGTCTTTCACTTGTTAGGAAATAATATTTTTAATGTGTACGGGTAAGTAGTATGGGTCAACGGGTCATTTCCCAGGATAATTGCCTGACCTCCATTGCACCCCTTAACTTCTGCTCTCTGTGTGTTGCGGTTGTCAAACTCCATTTGCTACGGGAAACAACAACAACCTTTTGAGCAAGAAAGCTACATGCTGAAAATGACTTTTAACCCTCATGTTGTCCTGCGGTCAAATTGACCCGTTTTCAACGCTCTTTGACAAGTACAAATCTCTACTTTCATTAATTTTGGGGCGTCTTATTCAGTTTTATAGCATTTGAAAATAAAATGTAAGTGATTTTGAAATAGTATTGAGTAAAAGTTGACATATTCCAGTAATTTGAGTCTAAATAATTCCTAATTTCTGCTTTTTTAACTCAAACATTAGGTATAATTTACTTCTAAATGAGGTTTATTGACCACAAACTCCAAAAATAACTGTAAAACTAAGGTAAATAGTGTTGAAAACGTGGCGAACATTGAAAAAAAGCATTGAAAGCATTGAACAAAAGGACAAAAACTGTATAAAAACTTAAACGTTGATTAAAAGCCTCAACAAAAGTGTTGATTTTTAATTTTGACAGGAAGACAACACAAGGGTTAAAGAAGATTTGGCTCATGGAACAAGGCAGGCCTGCTTAGTTCTTTTGGCGAATGATTGTAAAGATTTACAAAGCTACCAGAGCTAAGCACCGCCCAAGACGATTGTGGTTGGTTTGAAGAAATTCAAACAACCCAAATAGTTTTTGTAGTAGTTTGGAGTAGCCAGACCTTGCTCCACAGCGCTGTGGAGACAGGTCTGGCAATGCAAGACTAAATGTGTTGTATACTTAAAGAACTGGACTACAATGAGTACAGTTAGCATATGCATGGTAAACAAGGTCAGATCCCATGTAACCTCGACAGATTGACTGTACATGATGGCACATGCAATGGAGCATTCAGCATTGCTTTTTTGTTCCATGTCATTATTGAGACTCAAAAATGAAGAAAAAAAGCTATTTCATACCATGTTGTGTTGAGGTAATTCCAATCAGTTTTTAATTATCTTTCTTATGCTTTCTAGCACAATCAATCTTTCTGTTGTTACAATGTAGTGCAGGTTGTCAGATAACCTTGACAAAAGCACAAAAACAAATATGGGATTAGAAAAGTGAGTTTAACAGACCGCTTCAAGTTCATTTGCTCTCCCTCATGCGACTCAAATGTAGGTCAGCTGTTCCCAATGTTCCAGGTTTCATTTGAGCTATGAATGAGTGCAGGTTCTCCATGGGGCCAGTCCCGCCCCAGTCTAGAACCCACAATGTGCCCGCTGGCATGAGGAATTGAGTTATTTGTTGCAATACTGGACTCCTTAAACTTGATTTAGGATAGTACACTATAATGCATTTTGGATTGCGGGTAGACATGGTTGGTCAAGTACTAAAATATACAAACCACAATAATCTATTTGTCTTGTTTATGTTACGTTTTATTTGTAATTTGCTGTGTAAATGTCTCATAATGGCCTGACCATGAGTCTTCTGCTACAAGAGTCATGGGAATTACCTCTATATTTAGTGAGTGGCAAATGGTGTGGCGTTAACTGCTCAAAGTAATGACATCTTAAAGAGGCACTGTTATGAAACAACCCAATCACGATTACTTTGTGATTCGTGTCCTATCATCTAGTGGCTTGACGTCTGAGTTAATTCTGAAAGTATTACGAGATCTCGGAGAACATGGAGACATGAAGCAGGGTTAGGTTCACAATGTGACACACAAGGCTGTATACATTTTCTAACAATCGCTCCCTTCACTAAGCTAGATGACGTGTGACAAATTTATGATACCAATTCAAACGGATGAGAGGCTCTGTTATTTGCCGTAGTTTTGCATTAGCGATGGATCAAAGGACTGGGTGTAATGTAAAAGGGCTTACTTGTTGTGTTGTGACAAGCACCCAACCCTGCACTCCCCCTGAAGTATCCAGGCCTCTTTCCTTCTCTTTGTCCTTTTCTGATGACCAGTCATAATTTAACTCAAATGTTATTATGGTATATTCATCTTTCTGGTGCAAAGGTTGTTACAAACTAAGATTAACAGTCGTTAATGTAATTAGCGCTGCAGACTCATGCATGTTGTGCTTTCAGCTTGTTACACTGCCTCCAAGTAGCCAAAAACTAATTAGATGCAGGGTTAATGACCTGATCATATGGTTGAGATCATATGCATCATTAAGGTGAATAATACAACTTGTGAGCTTATTTGGCCCTCATGAGTTTTCAGCATTCATCATATGTGGATTGTTTTGAGAAGACGCTACCATTTATTAGATAAATTAAATAACTTTACATAAGAAAATATGATTGTGTTCATTAGGCCCTCAGAGGTTTGTGACCAACTGAGAAATCCAGGCGTGATAATTGAGCAGGCAAGATTTTAGGTTTCAACAGCTCCGTGATATACTGTGTTATCTGGGGAATTATTCAACGGCACTGAAAAACACCGGTAGGACAGTCGGCCTTCACACACCAATCCGTTGTCAAGGTGACGCAGCTGTTGTGGAAGTCCTCTAGAACTGGTTTTGTGCAAATATAAAGAAACTCACAAAGCAAAGACATGGATCCTGATTAAGATATAAGATCTGATGATAATGTCTTCCCTTCTGATTAGATTTTGTGTGTTATTACTAACTATTTGTGAGTTTTCAGGCTGGGCAAAGGGCATCTAAATCAATCAAAGAGAAGGCAGCCTAGGGCAGTATTGTTAAGTGAGGGAGCTGTAGATAGTGTGTCAATATCAATGTCAATGTCATATTTATTTGTATAGCACATTTCCAAGGCCGAGGCCTACCAAAGTACTTCACAGTAAAAAACAGATACAATAGAAGACACAATAATAACAAATACTAAGAAAATAGAATACAACATCCATCAGTGCGGCTCCCCTGAGCCAAATGCTATTTCAAATAAATAAGTCTTCAGCAATGATTTAAAAGTGGACAAGCTTCTAGCAGTCCGCACAGCTACAGGCAGTGAGTTCCACAGAGTTGGAGCAGCCACTGAAAAGGCTCGATCACCTCTGGATCTCAGCTTCGACCTAGGAACCTCTAGGACCATCAGACTGGCTGAACGGAGGTCTCTGGACGGCCTATGCAGCCTGACAAGGTCCGTAAGGTACTCTGGGGCAAGCCCATTGATACATTTAAAAGCAAATAAAATGACCTTAAAGTCAATCCGATACTTTACCGGAAGCCAGTGAAGCAATGAGAGCACTGGAGTAATGTGCTCCCGCTTCTTCCTGCCACTTAAAAGACGAGCTGCTGCATTCTGTACAAGCTGCAGACGATAAAGCTCAGACTTCCCAATGCCTGTATACAAGGAATTACAATAATCCAGGCGAGAGGTGATAAAAACATGAATAACTTTTTCTAGGTCAGCCTGTGTCAGATACGGTTTGACTTTAGCTATCAGTCTAAGCTGAAAAAAGCTAGCCTTAACCACAGCACTGACCTGCTTATCTAGTTTAAAAGCACTATCAACAATCACTCCAAGATTCCTGGCATGGGATCTTAAGTGAGGTGCTAGTTGGCCAAGGGAGCTGGTAAGAACCTGAACCAACTCTGGACGCCCAAACAAGACAACCTCCGTTTTGTTCTCATTAAGTTTTAAAAAGTTTAGATCCATCCAAGTCTTAATATCGCTCATGCAGTTTATCACAGCCTGCAAAGATTCTTTAACTGGAACCTTTAGCGGTAGATACACCTGCACATCATCAGCAAAGTAGTGGAAAGAGATGTCATGTTTCCTGAAAATAGAACCCAGTGGTAGCATATACAGGGAGAATAACAGTGGACCCAAAACTGACCCCTGCGGTACCCCACAGGTCAGAGGAGCCACGGAAGATGAAAATTGTCCCATTTGTACTGCAATTGATCTATCTGTTAAATATGACTCAAACCACTTAAGAGCAGTGCCTTTTAAGCCAACACAGTGCTCTAAACGCCACAGAAGAATTTTATGATCAACTGTGTCGAAGGCTGCAGTCAAGTCAAGCAGAATTAAAATGGCACAATTGCCAGCATCAAGGTGTACGAACAGATCATTAAAAACTTTTAATAGAGCAGTCTCCGTACTGTGACGAGACCTAAAACCTGACTGAAAATGTTCACAAACATCAACTGTTTTCAGAAATTCTTGGATCTGAATTAACACAGATCTTTCTAAAACCTTTGAAATAAAAGGGAGCTTAGAAATGGGTCTAAAATTAGACAAATCCATAGGGTCTAAGTTCTTCTTCTTCAGAAGAGGCTGAACTATGGCATGTTTAAAGGAAGATGGAAGACAGCCAGAACTAAGACACAAATTAATAAATTTCAAAATAAAAGACTCCACTGAACAGAATACCTCCTTAAACAGAGATGATGGAATACTATCTGTTTGACAGTTAGCAGGGCGTAGATGTGCAACTATCTCATTCAGTTCAGTAAGAGTGACTGGTTCAAAGCTGTCAAAGACAGCTGTGCTTGCTATAGGAGCTGAAGGGACCTGAGCAGACCGAGAGAGTGGGATTCTAATAGCAGAGATCTTATCCGTAAAAAACTGCAGAAAAGCCTCACACAAGCTAGAAGAAGGCTCCATACAGACAGCATCACCAGGGTTCACCAGTGAATCAAATACATTAAAAAGAACCTGAGGCTTATGAGCATTTTTTGACACAAGTGAGGAGAAATAATCAGTTTTTGCAGTTTTTACAGCCTGCTGATAGTTAATAAGACTGTACTGAAGGAGCTCCCTAGAAATTTGAAGATTGTCCTTTTTCCATTTTCTCTCCGCCTGTCTACATGTGCGGCTGAGTGTACGAGTGGACTCATTCAGCCAGGGCTCCTTCTGTGGCTTTGTGCACTTTAAAGTCATGGGTGCAATCGAATCTAAAATCTTAGTACAGAGAGAATCAAACATTGCTATGCATTCATCCACACTGCGGTCATTAAGATCATCCAGAGAATATAAAAAACAGTCTTTAAACATAGCACAAAACAACTGTGGAGTTCCAGAATTAAAAACACGAAAACGGCGCAGAGGAGCTGTGCTGAGAGAGGGAGCAGGCACGGAGATGGAAAATAAAACAGGTAAATGGTCAGATAAGCATGTGTGGCCGATCTCAGTTATCTGTATGTCCAGCCCATATTACAGCACAAGATCCAAGTGTGGCTGAAAGACGATGTTCTCTTTTCCCATTTTTTTGTATTTTGTACTGGCAGTCATGTTGTTAGAGTGAATATGCGAGAGATTAAAAAAGAGGATGTGAATTTTGAAGTTTACCTATCTGCGCTTTACAGCAGAGGTGCCCCCTGATTGTCATGCAGTGGGCAAAATGAATTTTCCTGCTTGTATAATGAAGTTTCCAAAGATCAATGGGATGCTTTAAAGACAGTTTATGGGTAGTCTCAGGTAGTCTGTGGTCTCTAACACTCATTTATTCTTTCAGATACTAAGAACTATTAGGTATAGGGTCAATAATAAGATTTTGCAGTTAGGTGACTTGAGGTGTTGCCTAGAGCCAAAAAAAAAACCCCCACAGACTGGTAGCAAGCTAAACTGGGAGTCATGCTGGGAAGCAAGGTAGCTCCAGGCAGACAGAGCAATTGTGAGTGTGATTGGAGATTACCAGTCTGGATAAATCGCATATACTCAGTGTTCACTGGCTCTGACTGGCACACAGCGTTATTTTCCATCTGTTTCCTCTTTACCACAAGGACATTAATCATTACGATCCATCATTCACTTAGTCCTAAAAAAACAAGACTCCAGCAGACATAAAAATATGCTAAATTAGAACGAATAAGCCCAACGATTTCTAAATTAATACAAATACATTGCTCACAGACAACACCGGTAGCAGGGGGAGGGATTTTATCTAAACGATGTATCTGCTGAGCTTGATTATTCTCAAACAAGGAGACAGACATTCACATGTAAATTTCATCCTTTGTCCATCCAGATAAGGGGTTAACTGGCATGGCCGCTGGAACATATTTTGAATTGGGGGTGCTGACATTTTCGAGATTGACATTTTCAAAAACAAAACAAGAATTAAATCCAAAATCCAAGACAGGGCAAAATTAGGCACGGCTAACACAGGATATGGACACAAAGCTACGGCAATGGTACAGAATAGGCCTACTACGCTACAAGCTCAACCACTGAGCCACAAAATACAAGGGTACAGAACACATCACTGAATTAAATTAAATCAAGTTAGCTGCCTTGTTGTATGTTGCTAGCAGGGTCGCCGTGGGAGTGACGGGTGGAGAGGTGTTGCTGCTGGGTTTTTCGGTTACAGAAGCCATGTTATAGGTAAGCTAACTTCTGTACTGTTGACCCTCCGGGATCTTCACTCAGGAATGAGTGTCAGAGGCCTCGCTCTTGGCAAAATGGTCAGATTCATTCTGATCAAATTATGTGTTTATCTCTTACCAACCAAATTGTAAAATGAAACTACATTTGTAATTGTAATGAAAGGGAGAAGGTTAATATTAATAGTCATTTAATTAAAATCAAAAAATTGTCTACCTTTCACTAAGGAGGTGCCCTAGTTCCTGTGGCCATGTTATCTGGTTTCATTCTGCCAAAACACACAGCTACCAAGTCAGTGAAATGGGAGGACTGTGGCAGTCAGATAAAAGAAAAGCCAAGGTCAGGAATCTGGAACGCAGCTGTTACGGGAGCAGCAGAAATACCACACATACGCTGCCAGAGAGATCAGGTTTTCCACGTCAGCGTCTTGTGCTAACGTTCCGCAATCAATTAAGGGGGCCAGGCAGAGAAACGAGGGCAGGATGAGTGGCTATTCATCTAGGTGAACATCTAGGTGAACAACAGCACCACGTTAACCTCCATATCAATTGATCCTGATTAATGTAGCCACTGTAGAGTTTCCCCCTATGTCAGGATTTCAGTTTTGCTTTTAGGGGGTAGACACTGGTTGGGATACTGTGAATAAGACAGCATTATTCTACATTTGTCTTGTGATAAACACTGCTGAAGTGTTTTTAATGATCTCCATTTATTTATATTATGCACACTTCAGGACAGATTTAATGACTCCATACCTGTTATTGCCCCTGAGACAACAAGCACCAAACGCATAACTCCTTTTTCAAACTCCGCCAAGGGCCATGGGAGATGGCCCGCCGATGTATGACAAGTTGGTTGTGACACTGAAGATAAAGGGTGTGTGTGTGTGTGTGTGTGTGTGTGTGTAACAATATAATTGTCTCTTTCAGTCAAATTTAATAAGAATACGTATTTTTGTATTAATTTTTGACCAAAAAGTTTTGAATGAATCCCAGGATATATCATTTGGTTACATCACGGCCATGTGACCAGATAATGTAATAACACAAGTACACAGCCTATGAAGTAGCCTAAATCACGCCTTTTTTTTCCCAAAGAAACATAAAATTGACATTTTCAACAGTCATATCAACAACAGTCATACCCCTTCGTATCTTAGCTAATAGTAGCAATTTATTGCAGTCAAACAAAGAAATGGTGATTATGTAAAATGACTGTAATTAGACCATTATGTAATAATTGTTACAGGCCTAGGTAGAATCTACTCAGCAGGCAAAAAAAAACACAGGTCCCCATCTTCCTGTTCACCTACCCCTTAATGAATCTCCAAATGCTTTAGAAATGACAAATTACCCATGTCCACTGCCTCCAGTCAGTTCGACCTCTTATCACCTACTTACTTATCCAAGTGCATCACTTTGGATTTCCTCTGACAAAGTACATTCATCTCATCTGAAGGGGGTCAATATACTGATGAGTGGAGCCTTTAGTTTCCAACAATTCATCACAAACACTCGGTGACTGTAGCAGTGTCCCAGGGAGCAGAGCATGAGCAGCTAATAGCATCCAGGGAGTGGTGGGGGGGTGTAGCTGTTTGATTAGCTACTGTAATACATCTAGAGCTGTTTGTGTGTCACAGTGTGACATGTAATGAAACACAGATTGTACTGATGCATGGCATGAAGTAAATCGGCAGAACATGATTTATCATCTGATGCTGAACTGTGTTTTCAGACCCCCTTCCCTTTTTTCACATTTTGTTATGTTGCAGCTTACGGAGCCTGTAAAGGGACATTGTGAAAAAAAAAATTCTCTCGTGCACACAAGATACTTTTCTGGTGGGCACGCAAAAGTATGTCATGCTCCCGAGAAACCAATCTGAGTACCAGTCAAAATGGCTGCCGAAGAGGAGGTATTCACCTTTCTGAAAATGCAATGAAATGTACAAAGCCCCAAAAGTGACCATTATATTGTCCATTATATTTGTAAGCAACACACATTCCTAACAATCAGATATGTATACATAATTTAATGATGTGTAATTTAATAACTAACTAAAATCTTTTATTTAGCCAAGCATTTGGAAAGGGATCGTATAAATCTTGACATTTTCTTTTGCCGTCCATTTAAATTATTTAACCAGTAGGCATATTTTGACTTGTCTAATTACCTTTTATTAGGCTGCATGTATTCAGTTTGATTCTTTATCATTTGCAAACATTCTACAGTAAGTGTTCATGAATCTACTTCCTCTACTAGATTTGTGGGGTTTATTATGATTGTTTAATTATATTTTAGGTAGCACACAGCTTACCTGAAATGCCTTGAGCAATCATTAAAGGACAGTTCACATAAATGGAAGTTCTTCTTTGACAGGAATTGACAAGGGAGTAATGATCAGAGGTGTCAAAAGTATTCACATGCAGTACTCAGGTAGAAGTATAGATAGTGGGGTTTAAAAAGACTTATGTAGACGTTGACGTATAAACTCAAGCTTTTAACTCAAGTAAGTATAAAAGTATTGGTTTCAAAACTACTTCAAGTAAAAAAGTAAAAGTAATGTAAGGGGGAAAATCCCATTAAGGACAAAAGCTCAGGCCACACCACCTCCCCAAAAATGTATTTTTCTAAAGGCCATAATGACTGTAATGTTATATTAAAATGTAAATGTTGAAAGACTTTGGAGGCTCCTGTTTCAACCACATTTATGCCCATTGAAAATTAACACACTTTAGTACAGTGCAAATACATAAAAAATATGTGTACTACTGAGTATTAACATATGTTTCATGGAGGAGAAGATTCATGATTAGTTGCCTATAAGTATTACCCTGGAACGAGAGCACAATTTGAATTTGCTAGAGTAATGCTGCTCATTATCTATACCCTTGTAGCCAAGCTGCACCAATCACATCGGTGTATCTGATAGAGGCGGGCCAGAGCCTAAACAGATGACAACAGTTTAATCTACCTTTTAGCTCTGGTAGCTAAGCGTATGGGGCTCTGGATACGTCATCCCCCATGTGTTGTTGGGATTGGTTGTAGTGTTATCCAAATGCGTGCAGTGAGATTTTCAAATGCGAGCTTGGTGCCGCCCCTCGAGATGGGCGACTTTCATTACTCGATGTCAGACCCTTAATCTTTCGGATATGGGTCTGGATTTCCAGCCTATATGAGTATTGTAATGGTACAAAAAGTCAAACTATGTATCTAGTATGTTAAAGTCTTTATAATAATGTAAATGGACATCCAAGCTCAGCTGCATGGATCTGTGAGGGCAACGGATTCACCCTATCCAAATGGTGCCATTCATCTGGATAGTTTTTTTGTTGTTGTGTGTGTTTATGTGAACGAGGACAAGCCGGAATGAAAACAAGCCGAACTGAAATAGGAGTAACAAGGCTCTTTTTAAAATGCAAGGAGTAGAAAGTACATATAATTGCGTGGAAATGTAAGGAGTAGACGTAAAAAGTCTGCTGTAAAATAATTACTCCAGGAAAGCATACATACTGACAATTTCTACTTAAGTAAGGTAACAAAGTATTTGCACTTACCCGGGGCGGCTGTGGCTCAGTGGTAGAGCGGTTGCCTGCCAATTGGAAGGTTAGTGGTTCAATCCCTGCAGTCCTTTTCAAAGTGTCCTTGTGCAAGACACTGGACCCCGAGTCGCCCCCGATGCTGCGCCATTGGAGTGTAAATGTGTGAGTGTTTATCTGGGGAGCAGGTGGCACCTTGTACGGCAGCCTCGGCCACAGTGTGTGAATGTGAATGGTGAATGGTTCCTGTACTATGTAAAAGTCCTTTGAGTAGTGCTATATACATACATTTACCTGGGTCATGATGAAGAAACCACAATGATGATTCTCTTTTCCTGGCACGATTGTCTCGCATGGGGATTATCTGTCCTTATTTCGACTCGGTGAATGTGTTACTATGCAGTTAGGGACTTTGGGAGTACAGTCGAGCTGCTTGAAACCCGGGCTTAATTAACAGCCATGAAAGAGTTGGTGATGACCGATGAACCAGCTGTACAAGGTGACCCCTGCCACCCCTAAAGAGTGACAATGTTAATTTGCAACATGCCTGTGTGGACAAAGGCGTCCCCTGTGGCTCGGTCTCTTGTGTGCACACACTTCAGCTGAATGTCAGGACAAAAACATAGACGTCCAATTAGCAGCAGGGACTCTTTAACCTAACACTGACAGTGGGAGACATTAACATATTTTTTTTGTCATACAGCTATTTTGCATCTGTGGTACATTTTGAGAATTGAGTTTACAGTATATCAAACAGTAAGCCCAAATCATCATATTGTATTATCTCTCTGAAGCTCATGGAGAAAGCAGAGAAAAGTGGAAGTCGTGACAGTGTTTATCGTTAGGATTGTTAAGGGTTAAAGTGTTTTATATAGTCTCACGTCATACCTGACAGATTTACATAGAATTGAGTCAACACCTCACTGAGGAAAAGCCAGAAAACTTTACTCATTAACTCGGATTGAATTTGGAATTCTTTGCAGGGATGTTGCAATTGATTGCATCGTATTGCAAGGTGTTTCTGGTATTGTGTCCGCCACTTAGAAATGTAAGGAGTAGAAGTAAAAAGTCTGCTGTAAAAAAATTACAGTACTCCAGTAAAGTATAGATACCCAAAATTTCTACTTAAGTAAGGAAACAAAGTACAGTATTTGTACTTACCTGACACCTCTGGTCATGATGAAGTTATTGAATGTGGCTGATGATCCTCTTTTCCTGGCCCGATAGTCTCAATTGTCTCGCATTGGGACTATCTGGAAGTACATGACTTTATTTATCTGTCATTTTAATTATATATATGTATGCATGAATGTATGTATATATACATATATTTATTTTATTGTTTTTTTACATGTTCAAATCAACTAAACTAAAATAAATACATTTTAAAAAATTAATTAAAAAATGAAATGAAAATAGATCTGAGCAAGTTTTCGGTCAAAACACAGTTACCAAATTGCTGCATTAAAAGAGTACAAACCAAAAATCTTTAAAAGCCTGACAATAATACTTGGAAAACCCTCATGAGACAAAAAATTCTACCTTTTACCTTCATTCATTCATCCACCCAGCCAGCCATTTTAACAAACCTTCATTGTTAAAATAGCTGTGAAATTGTGGCACTGTGGGAAACCTCTTGTGTGCGCCACTCAATCACAGATGCTTTTTGGGAAATGAAGACAGAAATCAGTTTACCTTCTTAATTGTCAGAAAGCTTGTCTAGGACTTGCATTTTTAGAGATTTAATGTAGCTATTTCCTTCAATTTTATGGTCATTAAGTTGTGCATAGTTATTAACTAGCTCACCTCATGCAGGGTTATCTTGGCCTTATTTGGAATCAATAGTATAGCTTTTGCTAACAAGAAAGCCATATGGGCATAAATGTAATCTTTTTTTCTCTGTACTATGGTCCTTTACTGGCTGGGTTCAGCTGGCCTGTATTTAAAAAAATGAGGATCTATTATCAGGCTGCTCGAAAAAGTCCATAAAGACTCTTCAGCTGATCCAGAATGCTGCAGCACGTGTTCTGACAGGAACCAGGAAAAGAGATCACATCTCTCCTGTTTTAGCTTCTCTGCATTGGCTTCCTGTAAAATCCAGAATAGAGTTTAAAATCCTTCTTCTCACAAAGCTCTTCATGGTCAGGCACCATCTTATCTCAAAGAGCTCATAGTACCTTACTACCCCACCAGAGCACTGCGCTCCCAGAATGCAGGGTTACTTGTGGTTCCTAGAGGCTCCTCTCCTGTGGAACCAAGTTCCAGTTTGGGTTCAGGAGGCAGACACCGTATTCGCATTTAAGAGTAGACTTAAAACTTTCCTCTTTGATAAAGCTTATAGTCAGGGCTGGCTCAGGAAAGTCCTGAACCATCCATTAGTTACGCCGCTATAGGCCTAGACTGGGGACTTCGCTGGGGGACTTCCCATGATGCACTGAGCACCTCTAAAATTGAATTGAAAATAGTTAGGGAGTGAGGAGTTGCAGCGTCCGCCTAACCCGGCCAACCTGCTTCTTGTCATAGTTGTCAGATTTATCTATCATATAATCAATAATATAATACAACTAGAGGGAGGCAGGGCATACAGCCCAATCCGGTTGGAGAGAGTTCTAGCCTGACCAGGCTCCTCTCTTTACTGTGTCTCTCTTAGTTATGCTGTAAGAGTTTTAGACAGCTGGGGGACTTCCTTCGACACACTGAGCTCCTCTCTCCTATCTTTCTATCTTCCCATTTTGTGTGCATCCATGTCCCAGAAATGCTTGTTACTAACCTAGCTCTGGGGAGTCATTCCCCGGAGTCCTTATGTTCTTTTTCCCCCAGCATGTTTCCTCGGATCAGGGAGGCTCCAAAATCATGGTTGCAGCTGTCGCCCTGGTCCCGCTACACGTCCTGCGATGCCCTGTTACATCCTGCTACGCTCTGCTGTGCCCTGCTATGCCACAAACTACTACACAGAACTACTACAAACTACTATTTTTTGGGACTGTTATTGCCACTCTTCATTCTAACCCCAACCGGTCGTCAGACACCGCCTACCAAGAGCCTGGGTCTGTCCGAGGTTTCTTCCCAAAGGGGAGTTTTTCCTTGCCACTGTCGCACTGTTGCTTGCTCTGGAGGAAACTACTAGAACTGTTGGGTCCTTGTAAATTCTGGAGTATGGTCTAGACCTACTCTATCTGTAAAGTGTCTTGAGATAACTCTTGTTATGAATTGATACTATAAATCAGAGGTCACTAATAGGCGGACCGTGGTCCGGATCCGGACCCAGCCACCGTACTGTCCGGACCCGGATCAAAACCATTATTGAGAATTATTGACTTTTGACGGAGCTTTTATATTTTAACCTGCGCAGCCTTTCTGGCATTTATGGTACTGGTTTAGCACTCTGGCACGGCCCAGGAAACTCCCAGACCAATAGCATACGTTGTAAATTATGTAAGGGGGCGGCTGTGGCTCAGTGGTAGAGCGGTTGCCTGCCAATTGGAAGGTTGGTGGTTCAATCCCTGCAGTCCCATGTCGAAGTGTCCTTGGACAAGACACTGAACCCCGAGTTGCCCCTGATGCTGTGTCATCGGAGTATGAATGTGTGTGCATTATCTGATGATAACGTACGGCAGCCTCGGCCACAGTGTATGAATGTGTGTGAATGTATGATGTATGATGTAAAAGCGCTTTGAGTAGTCGTTATATAAATACAGCACATTTACATAATGTTATGCGTTTAAGCCAATCAAATCTGTGCATTCCGATAACCACTGCAACTCAAGCGAGAGTGAGATAGACACACACAGGGAGAGACAACTTTTTACATAGCGTGCTCTAAAAAAAGAAAAGTGGACCGCGAAAACAGAACTTTCAATCAAGAATGAACAGTTCACGCATTCATTCACTGCTCCCCAACGTGCTGATGAATGTTCCCTTAAAGTTTCCTGGATTTTGGGTAAACATAAAAACATCCAGGCTCACCAATGAGCACCTACACATGTGCATGAGAGTGGCCCTGACACCTTTCCAGCCCAGATTTAAAATCCTGACAGCACAAGCAAGGGCTCGCTTTTCTCACTAAGGAAGATAAAGTGGGGAAATTGGATCTAAAAGGGAAAGAAAGAGAAAAGGAGGTGTTAAAGCTGTTGAGATTATAACATTTGTTCAAACTTAAGATGTGAAAGGTAGTTAACTACAAAGTAAAAGGGAAACTCAGACTATAGTATAGTATAGTATATTATGAAATGTAGCACTTTATTTTGAGATGCACATTTTCTCTGTTGTGTTTTATGTATTCATAATTTATTTTTAAATGCAGCCTTTATTTTATATAAATTGATAATTTATTATTAGAGTACTTATTATTTATGATCTCTACAGTTCAATATATAAACTGACAATAAATATTGTTGAAATATTATTGAATTGTACTTTTATTTTGACAGTAGTTTGTTGACTAGGATACTTACATATTTTCATGCAACTATTATGCTGTGGTACTGAATGATAACGCAAGTTGGTCATTGTGATGTTGTAGACCTTTGCTTGATGAAATCCTCTCTAACTGGACCTCTTAGAATTTTAATTGAATACCCTTGCTATAAATAAACTTTAATTGAATTGAGTAACCTCAGATGTTATGGTTGTCATATGTCATTAACATATTCCACAAATTAAAAGAAGGCAACCCAACTTGCCCTCTACTGGCAGGAAGAGAAGAGTAAGTTTTAAGGTTTAATTCCCTTAAATGTTATAGTATTATATTGAAGAATAAACACTTGTTTTCTATTTATTTTGAAAAATACATGTAGTGGGTCTGAAACTTTTAACAAATTCAATATTGCAAGGCTATCTTAGGTTATAACTAAATTGTACTAGTTACTTAATAGTCTGTAACTTATTGGGAGTTAGCATTCCATTAGTTATTAAAATATAACACAATTTTGTAGCTTTTCATTAAAACACCTATCCAACCCACGTGTAGCAAACACTTATAGATGGATAGATAGATGACACATGCAAAGTGAAGGGAAAAAACACAAAACTTTATTCTCTTCTTTTTACAAAACCTTTCAGAATCATCCTCAATAAATAATGAATTCATTACAGACTTTCAAGAAGCAAACAATCAAACTTAAACAGGATCTGACACGTTTTCCAGCATTTCATTTTTTTTGCTGCTCTAGCACGGTAACGGTTAATGTATCAGTAAAACGACAAAAGCAACACAACAAGAGGTGTTTGACCAACACAGCATTGTAGAATGATGAGTACATGATCAAAGCCATGATTATGAAAGATATGACAATTAAAAAGGCAACTGAGAAAATCATCAGTCGTATACTGTAAAGTAGCATGACTGCATCTTGGCTGGCAACCAACCAGCCGACACTTTACGCGACAAACAGCCATTGATGTGCACTTTGCAAAAAAGATATTTAAGTACTTTAATGTTCGGATTCTGTAAATGATGGATTGGAGTTTTTAAATGACACATTAAAAACTTGTTAGCCCTCAACCAGCTGTTCCTCAGTTTGGTCATCTGATACACATCTGGATGCAGCCAGACAAGCGCTAATGTCAACCTGAGCTCACCAATTTCCATGAAATGAACACGGCCCCTTAAGTTAAGAAAAAAAGGTCGGAACAACAGGTTGCGTTTAGGAAAAGAACAACAGGGCGGCCATATACAGTGGACGTGTTGGGTTTAGGAAAAAGAACGGGTTAGTATAGCAAAAGAACAACAGGATCCATCCACCACCCCAACCTCCCAACACAGATTTTTGATCTTTCATACTACTCGCTACGATTGTCGCTCTTAACGCTAAGTCATCTTCTCATTGACTTTACATTGGCACTGTTTTCCGTGGTGGCCATGCAGAATTTTCACACATTCCGTGCCAGGGTTAGGGTTAGCAAAGTACCTGAGCCTAAACAGCTATGACGAAATAATATTCCCCAAACATCTATAGTTATCGTTGAAGTGATAATGTGTAAATGTATTAAGATACGGTGGATAAAAAATAGTGATTACCTGCAATCAGAAGCAGATGGCAGGTGGTTTTTAAAATATTCTAGCCACACAGGCTTTTTACCAGCCAATTGATTTGGCCTCATAAAGTTGAAATACAGGAACTGTACAAGAAACGTTCTTGAATTTGTTGAGATTACACATTAAGTTCTGCCGGCCTCTTCCCCCCAGTAATGACACATTGAGCTCAAATCCAAGGAATTGGCGGACTTGGGTTAAAATGTGATAGAACAATTGTGGCAAAAAATGAATGAATGAATGAATCCTTCAGTTGTCATTGGCTAGCAGCATGCAGGTAGATTAGCATGTTCACCCACCAATGGCAGAATTCACCTGTATTTGGTGCGTGGTCGGGTCATAATCTAAGGCGCTGGTCATGTTTGAATGAAGTTATAGATGGATTTTTTTATGTTATAACCTACATTCTGAAATGAGAGGTGCAGATAGTTCAAGGCCATCCGTTCATATGTTTGCAGAACATACAGAAAAGTATTGGTCTATATCTAATAGAAAATAATCCGATTTCTAGTGTTTGTATATCTAGTGTGATAAATTGTAGATTAAAATGTTGAATAAGTCATCTGTAACACACCTTATTTTCAGAGTAACCTGCCTAACCTAAGGAAATTTCAAACTTTTTGATAAATAAACATCCCCACTCTACTATATTCATCATTGTGCATCATGTTCTACTATACTAATCAAGTGCATGTTTTAAAAAGACAAGTAAAACCCATTTTGAAATATATTCAGCCTTAATGCAAACAGGGCTGTGTTTAAACGGGTGTCTAGCTGTTAATAAAATGCAAACACATGTCCGATGTGATGTATCCAAGAAGATATTCTATTAGGTGACAACTGCACAGAGTCATACATACATGTATATGTAAGCCTTGTACTTATGTAGTCTGATTGAATGACATAACCTGTGAAATCAACAACAGGATAATTGACATCAACAGTTTTTTCATACATGCTAAACAGAAATGCATTACTTTTTCCGTATCTGGAACACCTTGATGCCTGCCAAACAGCCCTTTTGGCCTACACTGAAACTTTAAATGAGCTACATGTGAGTGTAAATATACACTAGACAATCCTTTCTATATGGCCCATGACTCTTATACACAGTTGTTATGAGATGGCAGTCTGAATAACATGATCCCGTTAGGCTATATTACGTTTGTGAAATATAGGGGCATTAGGTGATGTTTATTTGTAGAATGCATTTGGATTTCACTCTTCATTGCAGTCATTTACTTGGGTGAAAAAAATGAAAATAATCCAACCTTTTTGTCAGGTCGCACATAAAACTCAGAAAGATGAAAATGTGCATTACAGTCAATGTTTTTTTGGCCTCTACCCTTTTTAAATTGGAGTCAGAGTGAAACATTGAGATAACAAATATACGTGAATGTTCACAGCTTGCTCCATTTCCTTTCACCACTCAATCTGCCTTTCTACCTGTGTGATTAAATTGGAAAGGCTGTCATGCAGACCAATCTATAATGTGCATCCAACGCTAAGACAAGCAGGCATATCTACAGTTAAGCACTGATTTCAGCAGTCATTTAAATCAGTGTAAAATAAACAAATAGAATATCTGGTTTAGAGCTGCTTATTGAATGTTTGTGTTTAGTGATGCATCGACACAGGTACTGTAGTTGTTTGAATATGGGATAAAAAATGTGTCAATTATTACAATGCGATTTGGAGGAGAGACAACTTTGGCTTTACCAATTTTTAGGTTTACTTTGTATTTACTCTCAAGTGCAAGTACAGTATGTGTGATAAAACATGAAGTAAAACAAAGCAACGCTGTCTCCTAAAAATTCCCATACAACAAAACAGCATCCTCTGTTTTGAGAGAAACATATTTTGTCCCGATTAAGATTGTCTTTGACCTATCACAAATACATAACATCTCTAATCAAAGCCAACAAATTCCGCATATAGATAAGTTCATGGTGGATGGATGGGTCAAGCCGACACAGGACTTTCACAGAGGAGACCGCTGTTTGTTCCCGTGTGAAACTGAATGTCAATGTTGACTTGGCTACATAACATACTTTATGTTATGTAGCCAAGTCATGTATGTTACCCAAGTATGTTATGTCCCCTAATACTGTATCTGAAGTCTCTTTCCCACAATTCCGCCATGGTGCAGAATTACAGCCACTAGAGCCAGTCCCACAATGAGCTTTCCTTATGATGTGCCATTTCTGAGTCTGTAGCTTTGAGGAGGAGAGAGAGGGGGGGCAAGGTGGAGGTTGGGGGTGCGGCCTTGGCCAACTGCCACTTTGCTCGTTTGAAAGCCAGGATGTCTCTCTGTCATGTACCTTTTAAATTACGGAAAAAACTTTTTTTTTAAAAAACCTAATCAAGTATTTTTGTTTGAATTTCACAATGTTAACCATGTGTTTAACACAGCGACCGTTGTGTGCGGTGGTCAGAAAGGGCTTTCTGGCAGAAAGTCCTAAAGTCTAACTTCTCCCACCAGGCAGACCAAGTTTCCCCTGAAATGTAATTGGGAAGACAGTTTTGTTGTATAGGAACATCATTATTTGGGACACAGTGTTAAAACAAAGTGGTGTGGTGCGTGACATGCCATGAAAGGTAAAGGTAAATGTAAAGTGATGTTTCAGAAACAGAAGCAACAGAGTTTTGGATAGGTGTGAAGAATCCTAGTAACAGTGTAAATACACGTTTACAGAGAATACTAGAAACCATAACCGTTAAAGTCACTTAAATATCAGGACAGTCAAATACAAAGAAATAAATATATACTAGGTGCAATGCCATTTGCTCAAAGGTCATGTGATGCACTGTGGGAAGATGGGTAGAAACTAGAGTGTGCCCATTCCAGTGACCTCAGACGTCAGCCTAGAACAGTTAAGGGAAGGTGGGTGGAGGGGTGCGGGGAGGGGAGCAGGGGGAGGGGAGCAGGGGGAGGGAAAGGTATGGGGAGGCAGACAGAGAAAATAAAACAGCTGTGAAAGAAGGACTTTCGCTTGACAGTGAAAGTTAAGCTGAAGTGGCTGGATTTGTGCTCCAATTTTTGCTGGCACCAGTTATTTTATTTTTTACATAGATTTGATACCATATTTTCATTGTACCCTTTTACATAAAACGTCTTACCATCCAAAAAATATGGTGACACAATAATGCAGTACCAACCCCCTCATGAAGCCATGCAGTGGACAGAAAAGAAATATTGGTGTCATGAAATGTGTAGAAGTTGCTGGATTCCCTGACAGAGGCATCACATCACTCTTCTTCCTAACAGCATTGCTCAAGTGGCAGTCATGTGTTTAGTCTTTTTTTCTTTGCTTTTTTGTTCATTTTACACTTTTTATTATTTTTACTCTTTGCAGACAATGACACAATAGGACTTAATAAGCAAATAGGCAAAATCTAATATAGTAATGACAAAAAGAAATACAGTATTATTTTTGGAACAAGGCATGCTAAATAAATACTTCAAGGAATAGTTAGACATTTTAGAAAATATGCTATAGTCCCTTTCTTGCAGTAAACTGAGAAGATCAGCTAGCCTGGCTCTGTCTTAATGTAGCAGAATCTGCCTACTAGCACCGCTTAAAACTCACAAATTAACATTTCCAAGCTTGAATTCATAGAAAAACTGGTGTGTAAAAATGGCAAGTTGTGTTTTTTACGGAGGGATACGCGCCCAGCTGTGTCGGAGCAGTGACATACTGGAGCCTTGTCATCAAAGTGAGGTTGCCTGGCCACCACCATGTTAATATGTGTGCTTCAGAGTGGATGGTATGCAGATGTTCTAACCTCTGGATAGAGCCAGGCTAAGCCTTAGTATCTCCTGGATCTAGCTTCATATTTGAGAGATGAAAGTGGTATCTATCTTTGTTGTCTAACTCTAAGCAAAAACAATAATAACTGAATATCCCAAAATGTCAAACTATTCTTAACGATACACTGACTACATCCATTTAAAACGAATCCCAGTTGTTGTTAGTGGGACTTTTACTATAGGTCTCCCACAGGCTAATGCTAAAGTGGTATGCCAAACTAAGGGAGTCTAGGGGATGTTCCATGGAATAACACATAGAAGTTAATTGAGAAGATGTTAGCTTCTGCAAACGGAAGCAGATTAGGGGGGATGACTTCAGGATGTAGTCATGGATGAGGGGTCATTCCACATGGCAGCCACGTCCCTGAACCTGCCAGTGGAATTGTGGGAAAGCAATAGCCATTAGTTTCACAGCGGACTCTTGTCTGAAATCCCCTTTAAGATGTCAAGACATAAAGCTGGTTGAGTATGTGGGTTCCCCTGCTCTGACGCTGATAACATTGGACTTTGAGGTGTACTGTAGGTAGCCTGTGGACATCAGCGAGGTTCCATTTTCTCCGAGTTGCGGATTAAAACATGTATTTTCTCTGTTGGAAATGAATTAGTGGTTTCAGTGGATATAGGGGGGGGATATATTTCTCAGTATTTTACTGGTATGTCTAGTGTCTTACTATCCAGGCCCAGTTTATCTAGTCTGGGGCTCCACATAGTTTGTCTTACAGTTAGTTACTTTAATATAATAACATGAACTACCATTACTTATGGACTATGCTCCTCCTCCCTCTGAGTATTACACACTGGAAGTATCAGAACTAGAGTCACAACACGTATTACCACATCACATCAAAATCTCAATATTATTGTATATTATGTACAATAATAACTCTTTGCAATAATTTGTAATAAGTTACATGTGCAATATCTGTTATTTAATCACAGCTGCTACTTATATTTACACAGTACTTTTTTGTATTCACACTGTGCTTTAATTAGGTTCACACTGCACTACAACAGCATTTGTACAATCCAATGTTTAATGGCCTTTCTTTCTTTATGTGAGCAACTGCACAATTTCCCTGAGGGACTCAATGACGTATTCTGATTCTGAATGGCACATGTGCAAATATACCAGGGTATTCTTACATAGTTATATCTGCTATATTGGGCTTGTTAAAGCTGAATACCTCTTTGTGTTGTTTTAGAGATTAATCATGAATATTTTGGCCTTGGACTTTCCAAACTATGGTAGGCATTGAGCAATTTGATGATGCATTTATTGATCCTCCAATTTACCAATCTGCAGGTTTTGTTCAGGGACACAGCTTACTTGTCTCAGTAGTTGGCATTGCTCCCATGAGCCACTTACTTGCAAAGAGTGTACTGGCTGAAACATACTGAATTTTAATGTCTACACTTGGGTGGAAATAAGGGACAGAAGTAGAAAGAAACAAGCCAAGAATAAAACATGAACAACCACATTATAAGTGGGCTTCTCTGTCGCTTGTCAAAGCCTGACAGATGTCATATCAGTGTCATGAATGTCAGAATTTAACTAGCAAGCTATTGTTGTTCTTCTTCATTTTTGAACGTCACACTCACAAATAGCTGTTTTCTTGGATCTTCACTATAAGCATGGTCATTCAAGTGTCACTTTATGCTTTTGATTGTGCTGGAGCCCAGCGGTTAAAGCTAAAAGGTTACCTGGCATTGATGAGATACTGGGCCAGGCTGATGTTAGCAGGAGTCCCTGTGATGGTGATCTGGCGCTCTGACGAGCCCTCCATGGCGTTGGCAATTTTTATCTGTGCTCCAGACATCTGTCGAATCTCATTTATTTTGGTTCCCTGGCGTCCAATGATGCAGCCTATTAGCTGGGGAGAAAAAGTAGACGTCGTTGAACATGAAGCAAGGAAATGAAACATATGGTGTTGTCTTAAATCCCTCCATTCTTAGTCCCTAATACACCTGAAGTTAAAAGAGAAAGTTTAATGGATCATGAAATGGTCTTGGTTTAATTTGAATGCCATAATTCAGGAAGTCGCGATTGATGAATGATAGCATGGTCAATAGATCAGCTGATTGGGGGTACTCTGTGCAAAGTCAGAACTGAAGTTTGCAGCATCACTTTTGATGTCAGTCTTTTGTTCTCATAACATTTAAACGTTGAAGTATGATCTCAGTGTACTGAATTTGCTTTAATTATCAGTGAATTAATAGATTTCACAATTTCACTTAATCAGATAGGTGTGCTTTATGACAATTGTCTGCATAATTGTAGGTACTACACTATAACATAAACCACAATCTTTTGTGCACAATCGTCTCAACATAATTTGAATTTACAAACGCTATAGGTCTGACATGCCAATCGAAAGAAACATAATTTGAAAAGTACAGCATTTTGAAACATGTTTCCCTCAGTCAGCTGTCTCAAGAAAGTGTTACTCACATCATTAGGAATGGTGAGTTCATGGGTGCTGGCTGGTGGACTGGCATCCAAACCTGAATTGGGGAGCAATGGAATAAGAAAGGAGATTTGACTTTAAAATGTCACTTTTACCTTTTTTTAAAGAAGTATTTTGACATTTTGGGAAATTTATTAATTTGCTTCTATGTCGAGAATCAGAAGATTGACACCAGTCTCATGTCAGAGTAGTATCAATCTTATTAGTATCAAGTATCTATCTTAGTATCAATCTAATTCAACTTATCAATGAAAAAGACAATAAATGTATTTGCCAAAACTTCAAACTGCTCCTTTAAATACCTTCATATGCTAATTTCTCACCTTTTGTCGTTGTTTTCGTGTGTGTGTGTGTGTGTGTGTGTGTGTGTTTGTGTGGGGACATTTTTTTAAAGAGGCTGTCCTCCCCAAAAAATGTCAATATGTCATTTGCACAAGCCGACTATTACAACCCACATTTATTGTGACGGCGACCGCTAGTGGCCGTAGCTGTTATGACGGGAGCAAAAGAGAAAGGCAGGTGATGTAGTATAAACAGCGAGAAAGTCTGTAAGGATGGGGCAAACAACACAGGGCTTTGGCCCAGAAGACCATTGTTTGTGTCCTGAGTGAAACCAAAATTCAACATAAGTTAACTTGTAAGCAAAATCAACTATGATAGGCTTCATAACGTACGTAAGTATGTGGAGTTACGTAACTACATGACATACTTACGTACATAAATTAAGTTACATGACACGTATGAACGTTCTTATTTTAAAGTGCACATATTATGCTCATTTTCAGGTTCATAATGGTATTTAGAAATTATATCAGAATAGCTTTACATGGTTTAATTTAAAGAAAAATGATTTCCATATACTGCAATATAGTATATTGTACTGCACATTGCTGCAGCACCTCTTTTCACTCTGTATGTTGAGCTCTCTGTTTTAGCTACAGAGTGAGACATCTCACTTCTATTCCATCTTTGTTGGGAGTTGCACATGACCAGTAACTAGGTCAGCACTACAAGCTAGTCAGAAGCAGAGTATGAGTGTGTGCTACACTAGCAGCTAGACGAGCATTATACCGTGTGTTCCAAAGTGACGCACGTTCGTCACGGAAGGACTACAGTAGAGCTTTGGGAGCAGTTTGTGAACAGTGTTCTCTGTTGCAGATGGTAAGTCCCTTTGGGGGGGACTTTGGGCTTTTTCACTTTGTAAACCTATAACGTGCACAAAAAATACATAGTATATAACACAATAAAGGAAGGGGTGAAGCCAAAAAGCATTATATGAGCACTTTAACACAACCAATTACCTTTTCTTAAACCTAACAAAGTACAAATTGTCTCCTAAACATCCAACCCACTTTCCTGTGGGTCGTATTAGAGGTTAGTAACAAATGACCTATGTGGTCGTTTTGGGTTGGAAGAGGGTTGGAACTCTTGTTAACTCAATAAATAATTCCAAGTATAAGGGTATCTGCCAAATCCCTTTCGATGAAAGTGGTAAAAAAAAGAATCAAACATATTTATTATTGAGATCTTCACTCGTTTGCAAGTAAAATGCAGGACATGATACAGGAAGACTAATGTATGTGTACCAAGGTTCATGTGAAACGGTTGAATTTGGATATGGGGGCACATTCAGTTGGTTTTTACAGTACAATGTGGCCAACCTATTTCACTGGAGGCTTTCATCTTTAATGGAAAGTTAAACAACAACAAATGTGTTTGAGGAAAAATGTATCTTGCGTGATAAGGCAGTTCTCAATACATTGTTTTAAAGTAAAGCCCAGTGTCTTTCTTTTCTTCTTTTTTTGCATTTTACTGGACTGATAAAAAGACAGCGCCAAGAAAAAAATATATACATGAAGAAAATCAAAGAAGGAGAGAAACCACAGGGGTTGAGTCATGCTGTGCCAAAAGAGAGATAAGGTGGAAGGTAGGGAAAGAGAATCTTTCTCTGGATGCAAAGAGAAGGAAGTATCTAAAGGGCCTTGTGGGTACGTACCAGGGGGAAAGCAGGGGTGGTCTGTCCGAGAGGGGTAAAGGGGGTTTGCTGCATAGCCAACTGGTGGAGCTTGGTCAACTGCTGAAGGGTTAGGAGGGAAAGTAGAACTAAGAGGTTACTTTGACACAGGTCACACCAAGAAATGAAGCCAACCAAAAACTAGAGTGACGAAACAGTGAGGAGAAGGAGGCTATGACGCAGGGTGGTGGATGACAAAAAAGTAAGAGAAAAAGAGGTACAGAAAGAGGATAAATGTCTGTCATGGAGTTTTAAATTGCTAGGTAATTTGAATCTTATTCCCTTTTCCATGTCATTTTCAAATATGGCAATTTTTTAAATTACAAAATGGAGCAACTCCACTCATGAGCACATTAGCCAAACACAGGAAATACTTTCATTCCCATTTCCCCTTCTATTACCATGTGTCCTTCTAGCTTGCACTTATGATGTCCATCCCCTGCGGTGGATCATTTCCATCAGGAATGGGGGAGAGACGGATGCTTTGGAGCCTTCTTCTCCTTTTAAAGAGGAGTTTTAATGAGGGTTGAAGATGGTGTCAAGCCTGTACTTGAGTGATTGTACCGTCACCCACCAGCTCAAGTGGCATCAATCATTGCCCAACTTTGAATTAGTGGATCTGACACAAGGTGTAGTTCTTGAGATGGTCTTAAAACAAGGACACATGAAGGCAGATTATTAATAGAGGCTATATGTTGCACTGGAATTAAAGGGGTGTCGACATCAAAACTGCCGTTATTGTCTTTGCCTTTGTCATTATCCACAGCAGTCACCATTTTGTTATCAACCACATTTGGTAAGAGTTATTGCCAGTGGTTGAGCTGCAGTCCACCCATAAATCATAAGAACCCTCTTTTGGAAATCCTGATTTATGGCTTGCCTCTAAATAACTTCAAAGAGCTGGTGTGGCTATGTAATACAATGTCTGCTACTCTTTTTACTTAGACATAATGAAGATACAGGTACAATTCTTGATTAATTCAGGAAGGGACCAAGAACTCACATCTGGGTGTGGTATGGCATACTGTCCCTGAATTGTGTAGGCCTGGAAAGATTAAAAAACATAACAAATAGCAGATATTAGAATCTTATTAACAATATGATAAGAAAAAAACACAATCAGCTTGCTCATTCTAAGCGCTTTATAAACTGCCTGTACACTTGTAGCTCAAATAACCGTAATGTTTTGTTTTTTTGTGTATGAAGTGATATTACAGTATACGATCTTAATCATTCTCATCAATACCACATTCAAAGCGGTAAAACATCAACAGTGTGTGTGTAGACAAGTCTGAAGTGCTATGAGACCTTGACCATGCAAGTCTTAGAAGCGCTTCCTTTTGAATTGAATTACTATGTAAACACAGTGATTTCTGGGAGTGACAAGATAATGTCTTATATGATGTAGTACACTAGACTCCAAAACAGAAGTGGTATGTTCACTGTGGAAATTGTGGACACTTGAGAAACATCCGAGAACAAGTGAAAACATTTCACAATATACAGAAATTTGGTTTGCCACCAGTTGTCTAAGGAAGAGCTGCTGGAAGAGCTGCTTAATGATTCTTTATCTTTGGTGCTCTTGAAGATCAAGATCAACTTTATTGTCTCACAAGGTGGAAAATTTGTCTTGGCCACTTTAATGTTTTAATCATGCATTCAATTCTACATAGAAAACATCTTAGATAACCAATGTTCAAATCCTGTTATATTTATTAGATTTGTGTATACTTATAGTCAAATAATGAAGATTTAATTCACATGCCTCTAGGTTCCAAATGACTGGAGTGGACACAATTACAGGAACATCTGCGCAAAGTGATGCAAAAGCAACGCCAGTAAAACCTAAAGCAGCATCAGACATAACCATGTTGGATAAACATGTTGGACATAAGTCTACTTTTGTCCCAAAGTGCTTTACAGGTAGAACATAGAAGACAGAATCAGTATACCTTATATACGTATACATGAAGTGTGCAAGGTCCCATAAATAGAGTTAGGCAAAGGCAAAGTCAAATAATGTAACATAGAATAAAACAACAATGGAACAGAATTTGCAAATACAAAAAGATAAGGAAAAAGTTGAGTTTAGTTCATATAGCTCTGAAACCTAAAAAAAAAATGACAAAGGTAGAATTTATAAAAAATAGGCTGGTACTATATTGCACATGTTTCTGTGTGATTGTGTTCCCCGTCAGAATTTGCCCAAACAGCCCCCTGTTATGTTGTCATCGAGGCTTCAACCGTGTCTTGCAATCAACCTTCACTGGGTATCATTTCCTGACAAAAGCCACCAAATTGGAGTCATTACAAGAAGTGATGTGAAGTGTCTCTCAAATTTATCTTGTTTGTTTGCTACATTTTCAAAATGCATCAACAGCATTTGGTCAAGATCTGCAACTCAATTATCTACATTAGCTGGACTGACACAAGTTTGTATGGAGTTTGTGTGGAAAGTATTGGCTGCTCATTCTTGCTGACTCTGTCTTCTTTGCTTAATCAAATATTATGGTGCAACTTACAGCTCCCCCCTCCCTTACAACCCACCCAACCAAAGATGACTGTTGGTAGGAGACGGCACATGAATTGTATACTTTGGTACCATAGTCACATATTTTGTGCGCACATCAAACCAAGCCCAACCTACCTCCCTAAGACTTTTTGAAGCAGTTTAATAAGCCTCATTAATAAAAAGGGTTGTGGTGGCATAGAACTGCATTAACAGGCAGTGGCTGATGCTGCAGTACAGTGAAAGTCTTAGCTTGGCTGTAGGCACAAACTAACAAGCTAGAGCCAGCTCAGCTCTTACCTGGCCACCAGAAAAAATGACTGGCGTGGAGGCGGGCTTTGGGCGATAAGGGATGGTGGCACCTTTTGGTGGAGACTAAAAGAAAAGGAAGAGAGAGGAGATTCTGAGTCAGCATGTTCTTACTGTATTTGAAAAAGGCAACTGCTTGTTCAACTATTTGTGAAATATGCTTACTCGCTTTCTTGCTGAGAGTTGGATAGGAAAATCTATTCCACTGTTAACTCTGTATGCCAAATATGTTAGCTTAGCATAAATAAAATATCTACCAGCACTTCTAAAACACAATGTAACATGTCATAACTTGTTTGTTTCATCTGTACAAAACAAATTGTTAAAGGGACAGGTTGATGCTTTGTTATGTGCCGGACTATTTCTCGGCCAGGTGGCAGCTATCGTTTTTCCAACCCATTGTAGATGAAACCACGCAAACTTCAGCCTGACGCATCAACAGCTGTGCTTCCATTAAAAGCCACAGTAGCTTGGAAAATAGCGCAAAGGGGCTCTGTATTTTATGAATTTACTGTTTATCAGACAGCAGATGAGGCTTGCTAGCGCTTGCTGAATTAAACTGAAGGTCATTCCCCAGAGCAGCTGTCCACTCTTGTCCCAGGCAAAGTAGTATCCTATCAGCAACCTATCTATCTGGTGAAGTACTGTGTAATTTGTAGATGTATGTTAAGCAGGGCATTGATTTAAAAAAAACAACAACTAGTTATTCAATAATCCTTAGGGCAAATACAGGAAAAGCATTCATTCATTCAATTAGTAATTCACATGTAATCTAGGTAATATTATTTGTCCAGGAGCTTTATTGCATCAAACTACTGTACATTTGAGTAAAAGCAATACAATCACTCTGAGACAATATTGCGTCCTGGTAAATTGGTGCTCTTACTGTGAAAATTGTTTGAATTTACTGGCAGCTTTTGAAAACTGAAATATATATATATATATATATATGTTGCTCACTAAAACCAAAAGGAGTCAAGGCGCTCAGAGGTATTAGTAGCCTCTATTTGTGGAGATTAGGAAAATACAAAGACCTGGCGCAAGTAAAACCTGTTGATCTCAGATTAAAATGCATCACCACGACTCTCTTTTCTCACAGATGGGCTGTTTTTTACTTCTAAGACAGCGGGATGATGATTTCAGTGAGGAGGCAGGCGAGTTCTAGTTTGCTTTAAGTTGTTTTAAGCTGGGCCAAAGCAACAAGGCTGTTCAAGAGGAGGAGAGGGCTTAACCAGATTGACTCTGTAGCTGCTGCACTATAAAGGGAGGAGGATCCACTTAGGTATGTGCATTAATTACATAATCAAGGAACAGCAGGTGTTTAGGAAATAGGCTTGGGTTGTCCTTACAGATCACCTGGGTAGTTGTATGCAAAAAATGGTCAGATGGGAAATACATATTGCTTACTTTAAACTGTAATGGGATCATTTTACTCAGTATAAAGTAATTTAAAGTTCCACCACAAATTGATTGTTGAGTTTCTAATACCTATCCAAGTTTGCTTTAATATGGAAAGTACATAGCTAGACACAAATTGCCCTCTCGGGGCCTCCATTACGCAAGCAGATTTTTGTAAAGTTGACATTTATGGACAACAATAAGAAGGGGTTTCTGACCCAGACATAGGCTAACTTGTATCTCATCTTATCTTCACTGATTCCCATTCACTAAGAAAATGTGTTTTAACACCAGAAGTGGTGAATATAACTCAAACAATGCATTGCATGAGTGTCTTGCCAGAAATGCAAGACGTAAACTGTTCAATACTGGCTTTTGTAAGTTCTGCAAGAAACCATCTGACTTCATTGTTAGCAGTTGAATTAAAGCTGGTTTGCTAAATCTTTAGACACTCTACCTCCAGCATGACCACACAGATTTGTTTGACACACTGGATGATGGCTTCTGGGGTTCCCGAGATTGTAACTGCACGTTCTGTGGAGTTGGGCAGCATGTCCCCTGCCACCTGAACCTGAGCCCCTGTGGACTGAAGGAGAGTAGAATGAATTTGAGGGACAGGATTGACAGGATTTAGTTCTTAATCACACATGCTGTGGCTAATGATTTTGGTGAGTTCAAACAGCCAGCTGCACTGTCCTCTACTGTATTGAAAGGTGTAAGTTTCATGAAGCTCTGACATCACCCAGGATCACAGCTGGGTATGTCGGTGTTCACACTCAGCTGTGTTGTAGCATCGTACTGTAGTGTCACATTACATCACTGCTGCTGAGTGTGGAAAAAGCATGTTGCCACCACTAGTTAGCACAGCGGGTAGAATTATTAGACTGGGGGCAGTTACTTTTTGAAATTGTCTGTGTGAGCATGTTAGCATGCTGACATTACCATTTAGCTCAAAGAAAAGCTGTACTTAAGTACAGCCACACAGAGCCACAAGCATCACTGTAGGCTGTTATGTCTTGATTATAAATGTATGTGTATTAAAGGGGAACTATGCCGTTTTTTTAGATTTTTCAGCTATCAGCCGGCGAGCAGCCAGACTCAGCATCAGGAAGTATCGAGAGATATCAGGTCTCGCGATTTAACGAATTGCTTCACGGCACTGCACACATACGGCCATTCAGGAACCGGCTAACAAGGTAGCGATGGAGTTTTTCACACTATTGTCATGGTGGAGCCAGCAAAAAAGAAACAGAAAGCTAGGAAAGCATTGTTGGAGGAACAGAGAAAGAGGAGAGGGCAGACTGGCCGAGGGAGGGGTCAGACACAAGTAAACATAGGAGCTGCCAAATATCTATTCTGAAGCTGTAGGGGGAGCTCTATAGAAAATCCTGTGAGCAAAAAGCAAGTGCCCGTTCAACCCTTAAAACCTCATAAAAAATGGGGCAATCATCTGACTTTGCTCCCTTATGCTTTACCCCATTACAATGCCTGTGTGAAAAAGAACACACATGCATCTACTGTGTGAGCACAGACGGAGCTCTCCAGCCCTGCAATCTCACATAGTAGATGGCAGTTAAGTCTTTACTATATCGAATATTGGACTGATATTGACTCAAATAGCTAAATCTGGTCTATTCAAATAAATTCTATTTGTACATATATGCTCTTTTTTTGTTTTAAAGACTATTTTTGGGGCTTTTCCGCATTTCATTTTTGACAGGACAGCTGTGAAAAGGGGAGAGAGAGGGGGAAGACGTGCAGGAAATTGCCACAGGTTGGATCTGAACCTCTGCGCCGAGGCAAAAAAAAAGAAGTATATCTTTGTATTTATTTGTTATATTTTGTTTTACAAAAGCAAAGCAATGCTCAAGTCAAGCCTGATGTTGCCTTACGTAAAGGAATGACCCCAGTCAATTCCACACAGTGAGGAATACAGCTTATTAATTACACTATGGTAGGCTACTGGATCGGTACTCGGTATCAGCCTATAACCAAAACCAAGGTAATGGTATGAAGACTGAAAAAGTTGAATTAGTGCATCCTCTTTTTACAGGTACTAAAGGATTGGTTCCCAAACTGGGGTGCGTGAACCCCTAGGGGTACTCAAAATGATGTAGGGCGGTATGCAAAAAGTGAGGGCTGGGGTGAATGTTTACTTAGCTGGAGGTTGAAAGACTGAAGGGGTACGGGACTGTAAAAAGTTTGGAAAACACTGTACTAGAGAGTGTTGTTGTTGTTGAGTCGGTCCCGTAGGGGAAACAAATATGTCAAAAGTTAAATGTGCTGCCATCGAGCATTTAATGGGAAAAGCTGTTATAGGGTTAGATAAACTGGAGTTGCAATGCTGTTGTTACTGAAGCTACAAGGTCAGAAATGTGTTCCTAAAGTCATAGTTATTACATTACTAAATGCCTACATATTAAATGATAAACAAACATTAAAGAAATTAGGAAAATGTAACAATTTAATTACACAATGAATACATGTTCATATCTATCCTAGCATTTAACACTGGAGAATGTCAATTCATAAAATCTTTCATAATTAATGATACATCTGTATAGCATTTCATTTTAGTTTATCCATAAAAAAAGATTCATATTGTACCTCTCTCATTTCTTTTATTTTGGAGCCTCCTTTGCCTATGAGGGAGCCGCACTGGCTGGCTGGCACTACAAGCCTTAAGGTGACAGGGGGCTTGCTGGTTGCTGGGCTGTTGCTCATGGAATTGATTATGTCCTAGAAAACAGGAACATGTAAATTATTATACATTGATGTATTGTTTGCAGAAGCTATCTATATAAATCAGTTTACAAAGCTAAATGTCTGTACAAAAAACCTGCAGGAACACATCCACCATCAACCATCCTTTCATATCGTATCTGCTTGGTGATGGAGCACTGCTCTATGGCTTTGCCGGTAAATAACAAACGCCTTGGTCTGGCAGAACGGATTTTAACACAGGTCACTGCAGCAGCAGTGTGTCTCCAGTCGCAGTGCTTTAGTAGATCAATTAGATGGGTGACATCAAAGACAGGATTCAAGGAAAAGGTCGCCGAAAGTAGACGATTTAAATTCACCTTGCGACAAATATCAACCACGATGAAAGATTTAGTGCAGAGGTGTAGGGCTATTTGTCTAAGTACCAGAGAGCCCATATGACAGGTTAAATTGTGGTTTGTTTCAAAGGTTATGTAACCACTGTTCCTTCAATGACAAGTTCACATATACGTACAGTGCCTTGCGAAAGTATTCGTCCTCCTTGAACTTTTCAACCTTTTGACACATTTCAGGCTTCAAACATAAAAATATAAAATGTTTATTTTTTGTGAAGAATCACCATCATTTTGAAATGGAAGGAGTATCAGACCACTGCAAATCTACCAAGACCTGGCCGTCCCTCTAAACTTTCAGCTCAGACAAGGAGAAGACTGATCAGAGATGCAGCCAAGAGGCCCATGATCACTCTGGATGAACAGCAGAGAACTACAGCTGAGGTGGGAGAGTCTGTCCATAGGACAACAATCAGTCGTACACTGCACAAATCTGGCCTTTATGGAAGAGTGGCAAGAAGAAAGCCATTTCTCAAAGATATCCATAAAAAGTCTTGTCTAAAGTTTGCCACAAGCCACCTGGGAGACACACCAAACATGTGGAAGAAGGTGCTCTGGTCAGATGAAACCAAAATCAAACTTTTTGGCCACAATGCAAAACGATATGTTTGGCGTAAAGCAACACAGCTCATCACCCTCAACACACCATCCCCACTGTCAAACATGGTGGTGGCAGCATCATGGTTTGGGCCTGCTTTTCTTCAGCAGGGACAGGGAAGATGGTTAAAATTGAGGGGAAGTTGGATGCAGCCAAATACAGGACCATTCTGGATGAAAACCTGTTGGAGTCTGCAAAAGACCTGAAACTGGGACGGAGATTTATCTTCCAACAAGACAATGATCCCAAACATACAGCAAAATCTACAAAGGAATGGTTCACAAATAAACGTATCCAGGTGTTAGAATGGCCAAGTCAAAGTCCAGACCTGAATCCAATCGAGAATCTGTGGAAAGAGCTGAAAACTGCTGTTCACAAACGCTCTCCATCCAACCTCACTGAGCTCGAGCTGTTTTGCAAGGAAGAATGGGCAAGAATGTCAGTCTTCTCGATGTGCAAAACTGATAGAGACATACCCCAAGCGACTTGCAGCTGTAATCGCAGCAAAAGGTGGCTCTACAAAGTATTAACGCAAGTGGGCCCAATAATGTTGCATGCCCCACTTTTCAGTTTTTTATTTGCTAAAAAAGTTTAAAATATCCAATAGATTTCGTTCCACATCACAATTGTGTCCCACTTGTTGGTGATTCTTCACAAAAATAAAAATTTGTATCTTTGTTTGAAGCCTGAAATGTGTCAAAAGGTTGAAAAGTTCAAGGGGGCCGAATACTTTCGCAAGGCACTGTATATTAGTCAATTTAGGGGAGTTTATCTATGTTTCCAGGGTCCTAGGTTTTCCATCTCAATATCCTGTTATATGACACATAAAGGGAACCTTTTCTAAAGGGGACACATAAAGGGGACCATTTCTCAGCATTTTTTTCTGAGGTTGAATGTTCAAGGTAAAATCACCCACATATATCTAAAATCTTGATGTTAAACTAAACCTACACCCTCAAGTTTGAGCAAAACCATTTTCTTGACTTTAGATATTGATATCTCCACAGGGGCTGAACAGATTTCTACTGATCAAACGGCATTCCAAATGTCCATGTCAATGCATTCTTTTATGATTTAAATGTACCAGTCTTTTACAATGTTAGTTTATATCATGAGTATGGCTCACCCACGGGCTCTGGTTTATTGGCATTTCTTACTATATCAAGAGAATAGGACCCTGGGAACACAGAATTGACCCCCTTTGTGTGTACATAAAGAGGGTAAAAGGCCTTGAACTCCCATTGGACTTCATCAGTGCTTGGGCCCCTTGATCTGTGCATATTTCAGTTTATATAGAAAACTACCATACTGTACCTCCTCAAATTTGTAGGCAATCATAGCAAAAGCTTTGAATATGGTGTCTGTTGGTCCAGTGATGGTAACGATCCTCTCTGGACAGTTGCCCTCAGAAATATTGATCCGTGCTCCGCTCTGGGAACAACAACACAAACATACTGTCAATGGGGCCGATCTAGTTGGTGTGAGACCTTAACCCAGGTATGGCTCTCAACCAAGTGTACATAATCTATTGGCTACCAGTGAGCTGAACACAGTATAAAATTACAAAGTAATTCATATATTACGTTTAATAGTGTTTTGAGTACATCACATTGTGACCTGCTTAGAAAAGATGTACATACATATATATATATATATATATATATATATATATATATATATATATAATTTAATCAGTTATTTTTTAAAACTGAAACTCACCTCTTCTCGCATCTTTTTTACCGTTTCCCCTTTCTATAAAGAAGTAAATTATGATCAAAATTGTAACATGGTTCAATAAATATTTTTCCACAAATTTAAGCATGTGTGATCTAATAAAAATAACATACCTTTCCTATTATACTTCCAACTTCCTGCAATAAAACAAACAAACAAGAGAAAAAACAACTATTCATTAAAGAAACTTCTGGATAAATGTACAGAACTAAAACTGCTTGTTATGGTTTCTGTTTTTGTTTCCTGTTATTCTCCGTGTGTCCTCCCTTGTCACCTAAGCGTACTTCCTGTCTTGTGTCTTCCAGTGAGTGTCTGTGTCTAGGTTTTCTGCTTTGTGTCTGGCTTTACTTCCTGTGTTTTCCTGCCTCTGTGATTGCCTAATGTTTCTCACCTGTTTCCCACTCCTTGTCATCTGCCTCTTCTTTCCTCGCTACCCAGTGTTTTTCTGTATTTTCTATATGTCTGTGCTCCCTTTGTGTCTTGTCAGTGACTCTGTGTCAGCTATCAATAGTATTGGGAAAGGGTCAGCAAAGAGTTGACAAGACCTTGTCTATGAGATTCTTCTGGCAATTAGAGAGGTGCAAAAGAAGGGTAGAAATATCACTCGCATGGGTCCCAGCTCATGTAGGTATTGCGACAAATTAAAAAGTTGATAAGGTGGCAAAAGAAGTCGCTCATAAGAACACTGTAGAGGCCAGCATTGATTTATCCAAGGCGGAGGGTGAAAGTATTGTATGTAGGGAATTCTTTTTAAATGGCAACAGATCTGGGAAGGAGAAGACAAAGGGAGGCGCCTATTATCCATATCTAGTAGGATACGTGATTCAGTTACTGTCTGTAAAAGAAGGGAGGTTAACTTTAAGGAAGAAGTTATGATTTCTAGAATGAGGATTGGTCACACATTTCTGAACAGCACTTAATTTATGTTAGGAAAACACCAGAGTGGCAACATGTGTTGATTTCTTGTAGAAAGTTTTGCCACCAAAGACAAGATCTAATCAGAGAAAGGCTTGGAAGATGTATCTCTCAAAAGTATTTTAGAAATGGGCTCAGGTGGGAGGGGGAAAAAGTTGTCTTTTCAAACGTGTAAAGGACACTGGACTGTATAGCACGATACAGTGCACTAAGGTGCTAGTTCCAGAGATGGCAGCAATGCAACGTTTTGGATGGCGGCTGCGTAAAACACATAGAAGATGTCTCTGGTCAGATCTTTGTGTGTGTTGGAGTGCATGTTCCCCGTTTGCCTGTTCCAGTCATTTTGCTCAGCATTTGGACTCTTCCCTGAGGTCTTTGTTTCCCTGTGAGTTTTTTCCTTTTTCTCTTTTGGACTTTTTTGTTTTGGGGTTTTGGACTTTTGTGTTTTCTCTGAGTTTTTGTTTTTGGATCCTTATTTATGGCCCTGACTCTTTTGTTCATAAATCTTTGTTATAAACACTCTTGTGCCTGCCTGCCTCTTCTCTGCATTTGGGTCCTCCACTTCACTGAACTGTAACACTGCTTTGCTGTTCCTGGACAAGATGCACACAGTACAGGGGCATGCAGAGGTTTCACAGCTGCACGGCGGTGTTGAGGGCCACACTTTACAAATGCATGTAATCACTCTTAATGAGCTTGCTGTGGCGCAGAGGGTCAGCACTGGCTGCAAGCGCCAACCCTCCCTGACCTCTCCTCAGTGACGGGCCACCGTTACATCCACTGTGACGTTAAAAGCCAGGTGCGGCGCAGTGCCAGCTTGTTCCTTAAATGTTCATTTAGATTTATAGATATCAAGCCCCATGAAAAGTCACACAGGAGAAATACTTTGTTGTTGCATCAATTATTCTTTTAGGCATTTATACTTCAAGTTTTTTCTTTCTTTTCACTCAAACTTTTACTCCTACATTTTCAAAATATAATTGACACTTCTCCTCCAAAAGAATTTCCAATGCTACCTGCTGCTACAGAATATTAATCTCTGTACCAAATGTTCCTGCTCTACTCTCCTTTTTAGCCATTAAATCAGCCATGATTGTTTTTTTTGTCACCCACAAATGACATGTTATCTCTTTCCATGCATTCAGCAACTTTATTAGAAGATATTCCAGCTCTTAAGCAATGAGTAATGACTCACATCTAACAATTCTGACCAACATGTAGCTACAGTGAAAAGAAAAGTAAGCATTTATTGCTCAAGTAATACTAAAAACAACATGACAACTAAAGAATCCACACATTTCTACCCCAACAACAGCTAGGCCCTGCGCCAACCAGTTCTGCTCCTACAAAGCCCCGAGGAGGGGCATCCAGGACAGTATGTCTTCCCCCTCCAGGGACACGTCCACCAAAGTCTTTCACATGTCCTGCACCGCCGCCACCAACACTTGGAGGAGAGTGTTATACAACAATCCTATCTTGACTGTATCCTAATCATCTACTTGCTTGACCTCTGTGTGTTTGTTATAAAAGCAGTTACGAGTCTCGGAGAACAAGAAGACCCAAAGCAGGATTCAGTTCACAATGTTCTGCAGGTTCAATGAGACTCATACATATTGGAGATATACTGTACATTTTCTAACAATTGCTCCATTTACTTTGATGATGTGAGAGTAGAAAGACAAGAAAGAAGCCACATAGATAGGTTCATGCAGATAAATCTTCAGGAAGGAAAACAGTGTTACAATTGTTGATAAAAAAAATAACAGTAAAATAGATTAGACATGATTTGTTCAGAGTTCTTACAGAATGGAATGTAAGAGATTGACATATTTCAGGGAGTATATCTTAGCTAAGCAGTCCAAGCACACGGGGTAACCGAATGGCTGCTCAATTTGAGGGAAAGACCCTTCCTCCCCCATAAGCCATCTTCTGGCAGACTGTCTGACTTCAGGGTTTTTCAAACTATCACTGGGTCACTGGTGTCAGGGACTCTTGCATGAGAAGCCATGCAATAGTATTAGGCTGCAGACAGCTTGGCACACAAAACAATGGGATTATTTTGGTTCTAGTCTTTGCTGTGCACACCCCACCAAGATGGCCAGCTCAGTGGAGTTGTGCAGTGTGGGTTTTTGCAATTACCTAACAGCCAGCAGACCTCCCTGAAGACATATGCATTTAAACCTTCATTCTATTTCACTCTTAGACATTGTTCATTAACAAACTGCTGACTTAAAATAAGTGAATCCAGTTGCTTGCAGCTATCATTTATTACAAAATTGTGCTCCACAGCTATAGCACCTTACTGCCATAGGGTAGGGTGACCAGACGTCCCCCGGTTTCCGGGGACAGTCCCCGATTTTGGTGACCTGTCCCCGGCTGGATCTGTCCCCGGAAATGTCCCCGGTTTTCACTGTGACTGACAGACCCAAAATTGGAATAAAAGAAAGAAAACTCTGACCAAACGGAGCCGATCGAGCAGTGCTGCTCAGAGCTCAGAGAGGTTTTAGAAAGTCGTATTTTACGATGCTAAAATTACTGATTATTTACATGGAGTCTGGTGGGTTTAGAGAACGCAATTTCTTGGACTTTTATGTTTTAAAAAAAGGATCTTAATCTTTAACAGAAAGGTCAGCCTCCTTAGAAATCCTTTCCATAATGTTGTCAGACACTTAGAATATTAATCTGAGTCTGTCAGCGGCAAAACGAGCACTTTATGAACGTAAATACAAGCTGGACAATTATCCCATTAACTTCCATTGTTGCTTCTCTGCTGCCGACTGCAGAGATCTTGTTTCATACTGCATCAATGTCAAAGGAAAATCTTTCCTCAATAGTTTATATTGTATCCGATAATCAGCTCTAGATCTAGTGTCCCCGTATTGAGGCCATGTACCACAGCCAGCATAAACGTGTGTGCCTTACTTTTCCATGCATGAGGAGGCGGATGGTAAGGGTGACATTGAGGCCACCCTCTGACTGGACTTTGGGCTCCATGCTGGGGGGAAGAGAGACCAAAGCACTGTCCTGGAATGGGATGTCCTCAGAAGGAGAAGGGGAAGGGTGGTCTTCCAGCCAGTCAGTCACCTGCCAAACACAATATCACACAAAAATCATGTTACAGTCTATACTAGTAGGCTTTTACGTTTTTTTTCTTTTTTACACATTTAAACAAAAGAACATAAATACCAGATACATGACTTCTGTTCTGTTGTATTGCACTACTACAGTTTTTTGACAAAAAGTGTGTGCATTTTGTGTAGTGTATAGTAAGTTGGCAGCAGATGTAGTAAGCTTACAATATAAGTCTCTGTGTGCTTGTTTCTAAAAATCTATTACCCACAAATCCTTAAATTCTAAAAGAACTTGTGTTTAACTTGCAGGTCACCACACATGTCAAGCCACAGTTGATCATTTTGCCAAAAACTAAACACTGTAGCGGGGGCGTCAAATACAGCACAGCTAGGCATTGCTTTTATGAGCTTGCCACACATTTGCTCCATAAATGATACATAATTGTTCAAAGAAGAGCCAGAAAAACTTAATTAAATAAAAAAAAAGTAATTAAATTCAGCTCCCCCAGGTATTCACTGTCTCAAAAAATTAAAAAAAATGGGACACCACAGCAATTTGGCTAACTTTGTACATTACGGAAGAATATATTGGGGATGCTCAGTGGTTTACAAATCACAATACTAACTACTAAAGAGTCAGAACTATTCATTTGTCACAAAGGACTGTGCTAGAAATTAAACTAAATAATGATAATGAATGCATTGACTAAACGCCATAAAATATCTATGTGTAATGTTCACTTGAAGGTGCAGCATGATGACTTGCAGAATTGTTAGTGTCAAAGTCTTCTAAAAGATTCTTGATGAGTCAGACATTAAAGTTTTTTCTCCAGTGCCCTCATTACAGTTAGGAAAGTTACTTTTCTTTGCCTTTGCTACTAAGGCAAAGGCAAACAAGACAGTCTGCATGCATTGATGGCTTTGCCGAAAAGGGAAATAAATCAGAAGAAAGTTTGAAAGAGTGAATGTGAAAATACTAGACATGTATCCCTTTGGTGTTGTTCTCTAACCATTTGGCCATTGTCATTACACAATGACAGCATCAAAATGACCTTATGACTTTCTGCTGTTATCATTACCTGCACACCTTATCCTTCCATTTTGTATAGGCCTATGAAAAGGAACCAGGGACTTCTCACCAACCTCCTACTATAAACGTTGGGAACTTCTGACTATTTATGGTGGCTTGTTTGGTTACAGATTCAAGTTCACAAACCAATTCAGCCAGCCAGACATAAACCTAGGTTATTGTTTTTTTGTGCTAATAGAAAAACGGACCCCTTTTTCATCGCAAAATATAGACTTCAGGCAATGTTTAGACTTTTTTAAATTTATAAATCAAACTTGCTTTCACAGAGTGGCAATTTTAAGTTTCAGGAAACAATCAAATCAAAAAGTATCCTAATATAAAAACAATTAAAACATTGGAAGATTTAACAGCGCCCCTGTGTTTTACAACTAGGTAGAGACGTAGAGTAAAAAGTCAGCCGGTTTGACTTGACCAATGGCTGGTGGGAAGCCAGGTAAAACTGTCTCCTTCAATGAAGTAAATAACCATGAGGGCCCTGTGTCATCTCACCGCGAAACTGCGAACGGGCTCTGGAAACGGTGGAAAGATGTAAAATGAGGCCAGCCGTAGTACAGTTAACGTTGCAACACAGCAAGTTGAAAACAAGCATGAGAGTGCGCTAGCTGCTGTTAACGACATCAGCTAGCGGCTAACTGCTAGCCTAAGCTAACTAGCTATGCTAACACCGTGCTGTAGCTAGTTTGCAGCAAAGTCTCAACAAAACAAAAGCAACACATCCGCTAACAGTAGGAATTTAACTAATGAAACATGGATATTAGCTAACCTGTTGGCTTGGCCTCCTTGAAGAGCCGGATAATGACCTCAATATGGTGAGTAGATAAAATATATTTTACTTGCTACAAGCTTTCTTTATGGCTAACGTTGTGTCCCGCTTTGGCTTCAGAAGTTAATTGTTGAATGCTTGAATTTTGTTTGCGTGAATGTGTCTTCTCTCCACCGTGGACAGGGCCAACTTTTTCACCGTTTGTGATTGTTTACAGAGTATCTGGAGGGTTTGGTAGTGCATGTTTGTCTTGGTTTTGAACTTACTGTACAAAGTAAGTTCAAATAAAGCTCTATTTAACGTTGACTGAAAGAGAAATTCAGCAATTAGAGGAAGAATGTTTTATGCCTGTCAAAGCTACTTACCATTGCAAACATAGGCCAATGTCATGTGAATTAATATTCTACTACCACCATGCATCTTTGTAAAATGACACCAAGATGTTGTTCATGCCTTTTTTTGTTTAAATTCAGGGGCAGTTCAATTTACTAAGGTCACAGATCCTCCCCCTAACCGAACAATTGCTCCTGGTCCTGCCTTCGTGGTTTAAATGGGCCGAAACAACAAATGCTCCCCTCAACCACCTTTGCCTATCATACAGTTGAATCTTAATAATACCACCAGTTAGCTATCATCAGCACTTCCATTCAATGCAACATAATAAAACAATATAGTGCTACTTGAGCCAAGGACACACAGAAGCTGTCAAGAGAATATTGACCACTTACATGGTTGATATTTGGCTGCCCTGTACCAAACCAGTGTCTTGCGGTGTCCTATAATGCATGGATGTGTACTTGAAGTTTTCTGTGTGACTTTCTTAGCACAGTGGATGCCATTTTCTTATTCCTTAAGTTCTTACACAATGGAAAGCTTTTAGATGCGAGTGTTGTCGGCCAAGTGTCTAAATTTGAATCACCAGCCCATGGATAAGGGCATTCATTCATTTATTATTTCTTTTTTGTTTTTATTGCAAAATCGGTATTTGGCAGGAGGCAGAGTATTTCATACCTGCCCCTAATTTCACATTCTGTTAAAAGTTATTTGGTTCCTGCGAAGTGACAAATGTGATGTCAAAGCAAATTACTAACCAACCAAACTGCCAAGTTGGCGCATGTAGTGTTAGGCTTAGTGCTCTTTGCACCTCCTGGTGATTCTATTTTTTTTTAAATAGCAACAACCACTGTATAAAGCATAGCACACCTAATGTTTTTGCAAGAAATTGCAACCCCTCAAAAAGAAATACCATGTCCTACTTGTTCCCGCTCTAATGACCACAGTGTGTTTGTTAAAAGGTGGCAGAAAGGGGCACTGCCAGGTGCTCTTGAGCAAGCACCGTACCCCCCCAACCGTTCAGGGCGCTGGTCCAGCTGGCAGCCCACTCACTCTGACATCTCTCCATTCGTGCATGAATAGGTCCTGAGCATGTGTGTGTATTTCAGGCCTGTCTGTAGTGTTTACTAACAAAACAGAGTGTAAATTGTAATTTCCCACTGGGGATCAATAAACAGTGTATATAAATGAACAAAAAGCAGCAGGTGTGTAGCAACCAAAGGTGCTAACAAGCTCATGTGTCAGATAATCATCCAGACTCTGTCCAGTGTCCACCCATGAATGAGCTCACTCCTGTATTCTTCTAAGAGAAAAAAGTGGGGCAAAAAACTGCTCAAATATTAATGCTGGAAGCATTTGGCTATGGGTTCACCTTGAATTGTGGTGCAAGGGGAGACTGGCCTCATGTCCTGTGTTGATTATGGTTTACTGAATTGTATTGCTGAATTATGATTTTCTTATTTAAATTAGTCCCAATCTACTTGTTACTGCTGCCACTTTAACTCCATTTGTGCATTGGTTCCTGCTGTTTGAAATATGTGTCCTTGTCACTACTGAGGTTAAAGGAGCACCCTAATGTAATGTGCTCTTTTGGAGAAACCTTTAAACAATTTGTAAGATTTAGTTAAGTACAGGATTTTCACTACCATTATAAGCTTATGCGTAGCAACCATGCGGTTTTGGGCACCCGTTGAGCTGATGAATGTAAAAATAATGGGAGTATTAAAACTAACTAACTTACTTTTCTTAGATCTAATGGTTGGTCCCAGGTGGACTTCAGCAAGTTTTGTCTTTAAGCTTTTTGAGTGTTATTTTTTTAATTAATATTTATTATCTGCTATGTTTTACCAACGTTTTAGACACAGATATGGTAATGAAAATTGTCCAAAATGATGTAAAATTGCATTTTTTATTGAAATAAACATTTTCTTGAGGGAACCTCCGTCAAAAACCTGCAGTCTTCCACAAACCTAGGGAAAACACTGCAGTATATTGATCAAAAACAAAAATGATAATGTTAAAAGACCATGGGAACTATGACAACGTGTGTACCTCGCTGATGTCATCTGGCTAGTTAGCCTCAGCATGCAGCACATAAAGCATATTGGAATAGTTTGACATTTTGTGAAAGCAAGGAGCAATGGCATCTTGAATTCTTTGCTGGTTGCCTGGCAACCTTAAGGTTATGACGTGGGAAGACCTGGCCAAGAGATCCTCTGGCACAAAATCCCCTAGACTACAGCTAGTCTTTGTTCCACCTTGGTTTTTGTAGGGATTAACCAAAGAAGATACTACATGTTGATCAGTGACCTTTAGACGTTCAAGTAGGTGGATGTTTTTACAATTGGGCAGAGCCAGGCTAGCTATCTCCCCGTTTCCAGTCTTCGGCCAACACGGCAGACTATATTTACTGTACTGCACAGATATAGGTGGTATTAATCTTCTCATCTAACTGTCAGCAAGAAAGCAAATCAAACTGTCCTATTCATTTAAGCGATCACTGTGGGTGAGAGGTGAGGCAGAAAAAACCTAGCTGACACTGTTGAATATGGTAGCATGCATTGTTATGTAACGCTCTAATGGTGCACTCTAAGGCATTGGCATTTCAGTTGCAATTATTTTGTTTCTTAACATAATTTTCTGCAGTTGCTTCAGCACAATAACGTAATTGTAGCAATTTCTGAAGGGCAAAAGTGTGTGGAATGAGTGATTTTGTCTTTGTCAGTTGATTTTAACCATACCCTCATCAATGTAGCCTAGTTTAGTGTTTGTTATAAACCCTGTGGCTGTCGCCGTAACAATGTTGCTTTGCTTTTTTTAACCATAGATGAACACTGATGATTTACAGAACATGTTCGGCACATAGACTGTAAAGACGGACTGACAGCTCCCCAAAAGTGCAGCCAAAATGCTTGATCTGCAGTGGCTGCAGTAGACGTCATTAATCCTGGTTTAAAATTATTATAATCTTGCGGATTATATGGCCCAAACAAAAAAGATCTAAAGTACACCTCAAATACACGTTTCCCTAAAGATGGTTTCTGTCATTTTAGGTAGTTGTTATCATGCTGACATTTGTTGACTTGTTCCTAATTAAATTTTTTGTTAGTGATTTGTGTTATATAAACGGGGTGAAATGTCATGATTGACTTGCTATTAGTCAGGATCATGGCGTGACGTGGGGTTGTGTTTCTCCATGCGTGTGGTCTTAAGTTTTTGCGTGTCCCCTCCGCGCCAACCCCCGCCGCAGCCTAAACCCGCTACCCCATTCCATTGAAAGGAATAGAAAGACCTGCGTTTTTGCCAGACGGCCGTTGCAGGATTATTAGTCATGCAGGAATAGGAATAAAGAACAAAAAGCCATACAATTATGGTACAATGTTGTGTAACGGAATCAGCGACATACATTTTGATATATTGAATACATTTGCCCTGTAGTATCGACAATAAGAGTTGAAATGTTATGCAGTTTAAAAAAAAAAAAAAAAAAAAACATCCCACGCTGTAAGAAATGTCAGATTCTTCTGTATTACATTGGTGGCTATGGAAAGCCAGCTGTCAGCAACTCCCATTATAATCAGTCACTTATATCTGCCAGAAGGTAGATATAAGTGACAGTAATCTAAAAAAAAAAGGTCATATTTATTATTTATAAACATTTCACAATTATTGTTTGGAAAAAAATTTAGAAGTTAAAGTCTAAAAAGCTAAACTTACAGGAAATACAAGTGAGTCATAGTGTGAGGAAGACTGCTTTCAAGGCACATTCTAAAAGTATGTACCATAAAAAGCTCAAGGGGAGATATTTGAATTCTCTTCTCCTTGTAAACAGAGACGCTCTTTCTTTAGCAGTAGTGCCATTTTTTTTCCATTATGTTCTTTTTCTGCAACATTCTGTACAATATGTGCTGTAATTGCAATTGCATTAGGCCTGGAGTTGGCAAAAAATAAAATGAAATAAAAAATGTATTAAATTCCCTTCCCTTTTTCTGTCACAAAATTCGTTCAAAAAGCGAATGTAAAGCTTTTGTTGTGAGTGAAACTCTTTATTTTAAGCATACAATTACTATGATTTTGTAATGATGATGACTTTCCACTCGTAAAACAATAGGATTGTTAGACTAGTTTATCCAGATTTTTACGCCCAAACTGTAAAATTGACAAAACATATTATTGTCCGAAGGGCTATAACAAAGTACAGATTTTATCATGTAGCCCATGAAGATGAGCGGTTGTAACTGACAGTATTTAAAAATGTACTTTGCCTAGCAGAGGTTTGGGCAGAAAATGGCATTTGAGTTGACACACACATTTCAGCCAGCACTTGGCTTTTCCGCCTAATCTGTAGTCCTCTTCTTGCATGCAGCGTTTCTCAATATAGCAAATGCCATTGCATGCCAGGAACATCTTCGAAAATTATAGGCCTAACCCTGCAGAAGACGTGTGCTTTTGTTTGGGTTAAACATCACCTGCTAGCTACTGTGTCCTATTAGCACATCACATCTGCAGAAGAGTACTTTCTAAGATTTCAAATTGGTCCCTAAGCCATGAACAATGCATCCTTGGTGCATTTGTGACAAATGAGATGTAGGAAAGGGGAGATTGAGTATATATGCCTTGACGTGCCAAGGAGCCTTTTGTTGCTGCACTTAAGTCTGCAAGCAGCCATCCTGCCAGACCCATGTGCCCCATAAAGGGGGTATAAACCTGTCATCTCCAATCAGTTGGCCTGGTTGAATTTCTGGCCTAAATTACAATTACAAGCTGACCGCCTTTTGCATTGTTCCCCTGCCGCCTGGCATTAGCTTGGATGGCTATAGTTTATTGGTGCGTGTCTGTTAATAAGTCATGCCCGCTGACAGTTTTCCCTTTTCTTCAATCTGACCAAAGACATCCAATGAAAGACAATGCTAGTTTCTTCCTTGTTGACATGGTCGTAGCTTATGGAGACCATAAATCTATCCAATACTGATTCATAACATAATGGTATAAACACAGCAAACAGTACACCGCTTACATTGTTTCCATGTTAAACAGCTTCCGTTTTTCAGTTGCATCGTGAACTGATATCCATGTTCCAGACAATATAAGACCATCATTCACAGGAAATCTGCCACACTTAAACAACTTAGCAAAGGTAACTGATGGTAAAATGCAAGTCATTTTAACAAGAAATGTAATAGTTTGATGGTAACTGAAAGGCTATCATGACTGCACCCTATTGTTTTTTCATTTGAATCTATTGAGTGATAAATCCATAGTTCTAACATAAATTAACACAATAAGATATAACATCTCTTCAAATCAGTGCAATTCACTAAAGAAGTTTAAAAAAAAATTGTCTGCTCTGACCCCCCCCCCGCCCCGCCCAAGATGCCACACTGCGTCTACATGCAAATAGTCACCAAGCAGAAGATACTTAGCCTTCTATGAGAATCCCAACATTTGACCATGAGACATTCAATACTCATCTGTCCCAGCATTTTTAGTTATTCAGAAAGGATTTACCTTTATGCAGCTCCAAACTGTTGACCACCACTTCAGCTGTTAACAAAAGATAAGCCAAATGGAACTGAAATATTATATCCCCCCTATCACTAAGACACAATGAAACACTGCCAAGTCATTGGCCAGGACATGGAGTCACGTGGTCGATGCATCACAATTCGTGACGTCACCTTTGGCGTGCAACCCGAAATACTCCCTAGCTTTCGGGCAAACACAGTCTAGCCGTGTCGTCATGCTTTGACCATTGCATGGCCAAGTTTTCTACTTTACATGGGCAGAAGACATGATGGGTGCCCCAGATTAGGATGCCCCTTGGGGTATGTTGGGGGGCGGGGGGTTAGAGGTGGCAAACAATTGAAATGCGTGACTGGATATTCTCAGTGACATGTCAACAAAGCCATCAAACATGGTAGCTCCATCGGCTTGCTGTGAGAATTGGCTTCTGCACCGCCTCTCTGGTTTAGTGTATTGCATCTTGCCCTGTTGAATGGCGTGTAGACATCACCATCATCATTTCCCAGCTTTGCACACGGCAAACCCAGCATCACACCACAATTCCTTTTTCACAGTGGAGGGGAATACAGTAACCCACAGACTGAAATTGGTCATGCTGACTTTTTCTTGCTAAATACAAATGACCATACAGTTTACTGCGTTACTACGACCAAGCAGGAGTACTAGCTAATCAACTATGTTATATACTATAATCTGCCCAGACATTCTCCAGAGTATTTTGTGATTGACTGATAAAACATTTCCTATTACTTTCCAGATCAATAGTGACACTTTGAAAACTTTTTCTTATCTTATTGTGCCGCTTTTGTTTATATTAATTTCCCACTATTCTGATATCACTCGCTGGCAAAATAAGGTGTGTGTGTGTGTTTGTCTGTCTGTCTGTCTGTCTTTCTACTTTTACTGTACTGGAAATCAAGGCGCTTTTATTGTATAATTCAGAGTTGTTGAAGCATGGGATTTTATTATTTAAGGACGGAAGTAAGATCCGGTAGTTTTGACAGCATTGATGGGACGTTCTTTAACTGTCTATATATTAATACCTGGTAACATTTCACTTTCTACCAAGCAGAGGCTGATTTACATGATGATTACATGATGTGGACCAACACATCCTGTCATTATGTCTTTCTGTCTGATAGCTGATGACAGTCACAGTTTAAGACGGCCCAAAAAGAAAAAGCAGCATGTAGCGAAAAAAGAAACGGCCTGTCTACAAATGAAGAAAGTTTATTCTGCTCAAATTGACAACCGTTGTATTTTGCTCAAGTCTAAAAATATAATTTGGCAGGACAAAATACTTCTAAGTCAATCCCACCCATTCAAGTTTGTACCCATGTGATTGTGTACAGTAAGCCAGTCCCAAAATGGCACATACTAAGGAAAGCTCATTGTGGGACTGGCTCTAGTGGCTGTAATTCTGCACCAAGGCGGAATTTGGGAAAGACACTTCCGATACAGTATTAGGGGACCACTAAGGTCTATATAAAAGAGACTTCAGATACAGAATTAGGGGATCACTAAGGTCTATAAAAGAGACTTCAGACATGGTATTAGTGGACCACTAATGTCTATATAAAAGAGACTTCAGATATGGTATTAGGGGACCACTAATGTCTATATCAAAGAGATTTCAGATACAGTATTAGGGGACCACTAAGGTCTATATAAAAGAGTCTTCAGATACAGAATTAGGGGACCACTAAGGTCTATAAAAGAGACTTCAGACATGGTATTAGTGGACCACTAATGTCTATATCAAAGAGACTTCAGATACAGTATTAGGGGACCACTAAGGTCTATATAAAATTATCCAAAGAGGAGCATGTCACAGGACCTTTAACACATTCACCCACAGAATGAACACATCCCTGCTACCTTATAGACCTTTTCACAGTTGTAAACATTCTAAATGGACCCAAGTTGATTTCCTGTTGCAGTGTATGTGAATGGTATCAACTAACAAGAAGGGGCCAGGCTGGTTCCTAGCAATGGAATTCCATTGAAAAGGTCTTGAGCATCGTTTTGATGTGAACAATTCTGATTCTAAATGTAATTCTACCTTTCTATTCTGGTTCTTATCGATTCTCTATTCTGATCCTTTGATGGGTGGAGTTGAAATTAGTCACATGCTTATTTTCACAGATAAGAGGAATTTTTTTTTTTAGTTTCAGTTTTGATTTACAGTTTTACTGGACTTTTTCAATGTAAAATAAAGCCACACTAGAGTGCTGATACTGTGCTCCATGGCTGCAACCAACAAGCGTCTGGAAGTACAATGGATGCTACGGAAACCAAAACTCATGCTTGTTAAATTTGGAACCGGTGACCAGATTCGAAACCTAATTTTCCAAACGATAAAACAAAAAAAAAACTTTAACTTTGGTGTAACTTTACGACTGGCCGCTGTTCTGACTCAGTTGCCTGGGTCTGTTTCCCGACATTCAGTAAACTGCCATTATCGTCCTTAGCACCGGAGTAGAGGGTAGAGGAGGACTGACTGTAAATTAAACACTCACAATTAAATAAATATTCAGCAAACCACTAAACCAAGGCTTTCTAGTACTTTCTTCAATCTGTCCCCAGTGGGTTGGGCTAATCCAAAACAGTGAAAACAAGGGGGGTGTTTTGAAGACAGACTATTACCTGTGAAACAGGGATGCTCTGAAAACACCCCCATTAGCAATTAGTGCTTTCCACCCATAGACCGTAACGGTCTATGTTTCCACCTGATGAAATTAATACGGCAAAAAATTGACCAATCAAAATTTTGGTCGAGCCAGAACGTATCGACCAATAAATCGACTAGTCAACTGGGAGACTATACAGTTAACGTTACTGATGAATGCGTGGGATAGCCCAGAGTTGTTAACCATGGTCAAAACAATCATATTAAAAAATAAATGAGCGTGTTGAACGGCGTTGTAATCTTACGTTACCCACCAAGAATTACATTAGCATCAGCTACTTGTCAACCAACACCTTTACTGTAGGTACATGCTTCTCGGCTTACTGATGCTGATGAGATTTACTTAGGTATTGAAATTTGGTATTGAATGACGAGGCATTTTTCGATACTCGATACAATAGAGGCAATTTGGTCGTGCCTAAAAGGATCGAAGGTAGGTACCCATCCCTTGTTAGAACATAAAATACCTCATGGTGCATGGAGGGATGCTGTATCAGTAACAGTACGCTACTTAACCAGAAGCCAAATTCTTTACAGTTACTGTAAAGAAGTAGCCAGTAATACAGAGGGGAAGAGGCGGCTGTTTAGCTGGCATTTGGTGCTTGGTAAACCCCCTGCAACATTTAAGAGTTAAATAAGGAGTCTCTGGGATCATGTCCTGGAAGCAGCTCATTAATATTTGACTTCATTGCTTTAGTGCTCCTCCATGGCCAGTTTAGGGATAGGGATGGAGAGGGCCTACTTTATAGCTAAATAATGATGGTAAAGCGGCAGGATGATATTTTAAGTGCATGAAAAGTTGTTTTAAGAACTATAACTGCTACTGTGTTGTGTAGATTAGTCATGTCTCTGTAAAGTTTGTGTGTGTTACACACTTTGTAATAGGTCCCATTGGTTATATAACTGTACACCCTTCTTATACAATATGGATGGTATACCTGATTTATAATTAATTAAATTTAATTATAATAAGTTAGGAGACGTTTGGGGAAAGGCAATGAATGCATAACCTCCCCTCCATCAACAAATCCCACAAAAACCTTGTCTGTGCCCTTGTCTAAGCCATTTATTCTGCAGTGAGTGTAGTACAACTGTCCACTGACCACAGCAGATGTACTGGGCAGTTAGGTTACCATGTGAGCAACTGTGTCAAAGTGAAGCATGGAAATGCTGAGAATATGCCAAGTGAAGCATTTTAGAATGAATGTGCCAGGGTGCTGTCATTTTTATGTACATCCCAGCACATTCTGTACCTCCATGTTTTAGTTTGATATACTGCACTTAGTGGCATTGGTTCATACTAATCCCATTATTAATCTGATATTTAATCTCGTTCAGAATCAAATCAACAAGCCGTCAGCCCTGATGGAGAGCCCAGTGTGCTTGGTATAGTGAAGTTTTCTGAGATGAGCCTCTTTATTTTGTTTGAACATTGAAATAACAAAAAACACGTTTAAGCCAATGCTGATTGCTATCATTGGTTGTGCCTGAGCATTTAGGGTAAAACAATAGTTTACTTAGAAACCCTATAACTAAACTGCTTTGTGTAGCCTATAAACTGACCTGATTGAATCTGCAAAATAACTTTTTTAATTAAAACAATCCAAATGTAATGTTCTGTAAGGGGTTTTAGGTAAACTTACTTATGTACCCACTCACACCAGATTATGTGATGTGTTTTAAAGTTAACATAGTAATTCAACCTAATGAATACTTTGTCTAGTTTAATTTGGGCATTCAAACTTATTGTCTCATTAATTTGGCTATTGGAGTTCACACGCTGGTGGATTTCAAAGGAAAGTTGTCTGAATTGTACAGAATGCGCCGTGTGTTTGTTAATCTTTCTGTGTGGTGTATGCTACCATAGTATGGCCAGAGGCCGCAGAGGCACATTGTTCTTTCCTTATAGGGTTATAAAAAGAAGCCTGTATCTGCTGACTTAGTTCCTATCAGTCCAAAACAGTGCTCTGCAGAGGGAGCCAGCTTAGATATATATATTTTTTTTTTCTGAGGATTGATTTAGAGCTTACTTGAACTTTCAAAAGACAGAGTTGCAACTAGAAGGGCACACAGAGAGTGCAGACCTCAGCCAAGGCAATGCGCTATCTCGCAATGTTAACAAAAGTCAAAGATAATTTAATTTAGTGTATCTGCCCCATGATTCGGATCTGCTCCAATATGTACTGGTTTGTCTCTGGTCCAGGCTACACCCTTCTACAACATGTCATGGAAATCCAGCCAGTAATTTTTCTGTAATCCTTCTGGTAAACCAAGGACAACCTAGCAAAATGTTACCTCCTTGGCAGAGGTAGTAGTAGTAGTAATAAATAATAATAATAATAATAATAATAATAATAACAGTAATACTCAGTGACCAACCTGACAGGTTGCAGTGGGCAACTCTTCTGTCAGGGTATTTGTACTGAAAGTCTTGCTTATAGACCTTCATTCCCTTGCAGGCACACATCCAACTATTTTCTCCTTAATCTTTCGTCTGTGGTCAATGTTAGAATGGTGTAAGAAAAGCTTTATGTCTAGCATGTCATCTGGAATTAATAATTTCCTTCAAATGCAACAATATTGTTTACAGGTGAGAGTTTGGAAAATACTGTGACATGAGTCAGATGTAGGAAGTGCAGTAAGCGCTTTCGTTGATTCCTAGAGATTCAATTGACTTAAGATTTGAGTCATATGGATAAGTCCCTCAGAGACACAAAACGACCGTTGTTTCAGTACAGTTGCTGCCTCCTTGAAAGTCTACATTTCAAGGCTGAATACGACATTGCGGCCGATAAGGCCCAATGGCTTCACACCGCCTGCTTGCTACAATAAGACTGTGTCCTTGACAGCTCATAGTATACCTGGCTGCTTGTTTAGTGGTGCATTCAGGCTTTCTCATTAACTTTGGAAAGACATTCAGGCAATATGATGTTAACCTGTCACATCCACCAGGTCTTAGTCATCAGTCACTCGTGACTACATGCTGAATAAATGCTTCTATTTATTTCACATTACCATTGGTACACTATTTGTCCATCATGTGTTGAAGTGAAACATCACAATTCATACTGCCCACTAAGTTAGCACTAAACGCTGGGTTGTGATATTTTGTTGGGTGTTTGAGTGAAAGTACTGGCAGTAAAATGGATAGTAAATACGAGTTGGCAAGGACGGCACAAATGCTTTTAAGTTTTTTGGTAGGCTCTGCGAGGCCAGACCGTCTCATTTAGGGTGGAGGTGACGGTTGAGCCGATTTGCCTTTAGTCCGCTAATCTGCATTTGTACCTTTTTAAAAAAATAAAAAAATAAAATAACATTTCAAATAATTTCTCCAACAAAAAGACTATTACTACAATGCATTAAGACTCTGTTTTTTTAAAAAAAAAAAGGTTTCGTCAAGAATTTAAGTCATCACTTGGTGAGTAATTAATACAAATCATCATTTTGAGGGTGAAGTATTCCTTTACCAATTATACTGAATAGGTGTTGCAATGTGTTTCTCTAAAAACTTGTCTTTCTTTTTGTTTTACTTGACGGCTCTGTGCGTATTATAAGGACTTGAGGTTGATGTGCTATTTTCAAACCTGCCAGTGGTGCTGACCCCTGGTAAGGTCACCAAAGTTGTTACATTGACAAAGGGTAATGTCTGCCTTAAGGAATTCTTCCCCACACACCACAGTTTCAAGTGGTAAAGTGGACTTTTACTCAGCAAAAAGAGCAACCCAAGACATCACAATGACATGTCTTAAAATGACTTTAAGGAATTAATCTGAAGGTCCATGCATGCAATCTGTGCACGTGACTGATGGTACCACTGGCGATCAGCGACCTGTCAGACAGTCGAGCCACATCCAAGCACCGTCCACTGGCTGAAAAATATGTTTATGAAAACATTTGAGGCCAGAAATAGGCAACGCAGTAACAATCTATATTCACATTTGAGCAGTGCTGCCTAGTTAAAAAAATGATTGGAGTTCACAAGCAGTCATTGACACAGTGTTAAAGACTCCTCGGAGTCTTGCAACAGCCATAAGGAGCACTAGAGGGAGGCAGAGGAACATGGATGTCTTTGTACAGATTATCTGTCTCATGTTCTGTTGTCACGATAGAGACATTTTCAGCAAATGGACATATAAAAGTTACCAACAGCAGCTTTATTTGCCACCAATCAGTGGAGGAGCGTGAAACCTTTGGAATGTGTATCGCAATGCCTACTAGTCAAAATCTGTACAGGCTACCTTTAACTACACCTAATGAGCTTAGATTAGCTACCACTTAATTAGCTACAGAGGTAATTGCTACACAGACAGTAAATCATAACTCCCAAAAACTGTACACAACATAGTCTACTGTGTCAGGTTGGTTGGTTTTTTGTCTTTTGGTCTGCTGCAACCAAGTTTATTACATTACCAAGTGTCAAACTCAAGGCCCGCGGGCCAAAACCGTCCCCTTGCAGATTTTGATCCGGCCCATATATTCATTTAGGTTCACAAAAATGATTGTATAGATAGAATTGAATAGTTGAGTAAGTGATTAAGTGAACTTTAATTAGCCCGTGGGAATCTTTGGCTAAGGCTTACTAAAAGGGGAACTATACGCCCATTTTCAAAATGTATGTTATGCCTATGGCTGTGCCTATTTATTGTCTAATAGGACACGGAGCAGCTGCAGACTTTATACCTGATGATATCAACAGTTTGATGCTTTGAGAGAGAGAGAGAGAGTAGCTCATGTTCACATATATGGATTAAACTTTCCTTTGCCATGGAGTGTGAAGAGCATAAACGTGATCCGGGTGGATTGTGATACAGACTGTAGGCTATTCATTTCAAAAACTGTGGAATCTTCTGAATCAACCCTATCATAACTCACAAAACATTGTACACAACATAGTCTACTGTGTCAGGTTGGTTGTTTTTTTTGTTTTTTTTGGTCTGCTGCAACCAAGTTTAAGAAAAGCCTTCACGTTATCAAGTGTCAAACTCAAGGACTTGGATGCCACATGTTTAACAACGCACAACATCAGCATCACACGTGCACAAGCATCGCCGCTTCATCAGCTGTTACCTGTTTTCCCTGTTTTCATGCATTCAGACATTTAGTTTGCTAAATATACAAAATTTGTTTATTTGGATATTGGATGTGAAAAGAAGGAAATGGATCTTCCATAACATTGCACTTTAGATGTGTGTGAATTTCCCGCACCAGGAGTAATTTATATACTTCTTTTTTATAGGCATCAATTATCTGTTTAAAAATGTTCTACGTTCTATGCAAAATGTACTATTAAAGAAAATATTTGTGTGTGCTTAAAGTGGTTAGAAAATATGAAATCGGAATCAGCTAAAATCGGTATCGGCAGGCCAAAGTCATGAAAAATCTGAATCTGCCTAGAAAGTTGTTATCGGTGCATCTCGAACAAAAATGATTGGCCTAGTTTTTGTCACTTTTCAACATGTTGACCTGTTCTGAAGTTTTTGTCACTTTTGCCGAAGTTTTTTTTGGAACAAAAATTTTTTTTTTACTGACTTTTTTAGGGCTTTGTTGACCAAACTGTAACTATGACAACTATGAGACATGCAATAATACAGTCAAAGATATTTGACTTTTTTACAAATAAAAGGTCCCTAAAACCCTAAAGCTGATGGGATATTTAGTTAAAACCATGTGTTGCAGTGGAACAGGAAAGGGATGAAGTTCTGAGTGACTGAGGACTATGTCTTGTTACTTCATTTAACAGTACAGAACATTGAGACAGGGAGAAAAGAGAAAGATAAAGAAGAGGAAGGAGAATTGTGAAAGAATGATGAGGGAATATTTGATGCGTTGTTTTCATAAACATTAAACATTTGTTGTTTTTATAGGCAGATGCACATACATAGGTAAATACACATACACATTTTTTTCCCACGCTGTATTAACGATAGTTAGCCTTTCCTTCCAACCAAACAAAATCCTGTGATTGGAAGGCAAGGCTCGTTCAAAGTCATCTGACGCATTTCAGCACCAGTGGCACGGCCTCCATCAGCAATCATCCAGTCTTAAACTTTAAAGCAAGGACACCTACTTTATTAAACCTCTCCGTAATGGAATATCAAAACAGCATAGACCGATCAGATGAGCGTTGTTACTTACCAGATTTGCGGTGGCCGTTGTGCTCCCAGGGCATACAGGACACCAGAGCAAAATGGTTTCACACAGATCAGTTCATCAGCCTTTGGACTTCCCTTCAGGTTGATAACCAGCCCATGCTGAAGCCCAAAGAAATAAGACATGAAAAGCTTTTTTTTTTTTTTTTTGGAACAGAGGATAAGAAATGTCTTTTATCAGGTTGACACTTTTTTTTAATCATATTTCTTCAAATGTTGATTCTTCAAAATGTGTTAGGTTACAGAACAAGTAGGGAACTCCTTTGAGGAATAACTGATAGAGAACAGAGAGAGAAAAAGACGTGTGTGTGTGTGAGACGTTAGCAGTTAACTGTGAACATGTGTGTGTGTGTGTGTGTCTGTCTGTGTGTGTCTGTGTGTGTGTGACAGTGGTAATAATTCAGCAGTAAGGTTATAGCTGTGTGTGTTTTGTTTTGGCAGTAAATATTCAGCAGTAAGGTTATAGCTGTGAACGTAGCAGTGTAGTGTGTGTACAGTTTAGGCTATTTGCCTTCAAATATGTGACAACTCCTCAAATCCCTATTAAGTATACTGTGCATTATCGACACATGGTTTTGTTTTTCTTGGTAACGTCTGTTTGTCAGGATCAATACATTTAGAAACAAACCTAGACTCTCCAACCCTCGCCTTTCAATCAGAATAGGGCAACCCATCAATCATGTTGCTCATAGTGTGTGCAAGCAATAACATTAATAAGGTGTGTCTGACCGAAGAGGGATCCCAAAAGTCTCCCAAATCTTTTCTTCCAGGTCATGTGACCTGTGGTGGGCAGCCTTCCAACAGAATGGGGAGACGAGACGTCTGACCGATGTACCTTAACAGATCACAGGGTTAAGACATAAAAAAACATGGTCAGTTGTTGTAACATGACATGGTTTTTGGTTTGTATGTTATGCCTATGGTTGTGCCTATTTCTTGTCTAATAGGACACGGAGTAGCTGCAGACTTTATACCTGATGATATCAACAGTTTGAGGCTTTGAGAGAGAGTAGCTCATGTTCACATACATGGATTAAACTTTCCTTTGCCATGGAAATAACATTAAGGTTGTGTGCCCCTTTAACCTATAGGCTATATTATGGATTAATGTGCTTGATAAGGCAGAGGGCCAACATTTACATTGACATACCCTACCGGTCAAAAGTTTGGGGTCACTTAGAAATTTCCATTGCCCTCGATTGTAGACAGAATACCAGATGAGATCAGTTGCATTGTTTTTTTAACCAGGGCAGCAGTTTTCAGATTACATTATGTTCTTACATAATAGCAAAAGGGTTTGCCCATGTTTTTCTAGGTTTTTAAAATGATATCAGATCAGTAAACGGAGTGTGCCTTTGGGACACTGGATGCATGGTTGCCGATAATGGGCAATGTAGATATTGCATTATTTTTATTTATTTTATTTATTTTATTTTCACAGCAAAAACATTAAAGCAGTGTTAAATGTTTCATAAAAAGATGTGAAGGACAATTGCCGAAAAACCCTCAAGGGGCTTAATAACTGTCAATCTCCATAAAAACAATTATATTTAACAATTTAAAAATATTAATCAGGTGCCGGGTTTTTCCTAGTATACCGACCACTTTGGCTATTTTTGTACTTATGGCACTAATGTGAAGTTTCCAAGATAAAGAGTCATCTAGTATAACGCCGAGAAAACGAGCAGATCTAACATTGTTAATGGAGATATTATCAATTGGAATTTTCATTGAAGATTTAAATGTATCAGACTTAATACCAAAAAATATATAACTTGTTTTTTTTTTATTTTGAGTGATAATTTGTTGGACCTGAACCAAGTAGATAACTTGTCAAGTTCTTCATTAACCACCTTTTTATTAAAATTTCAGGGTTTTTATGGGAGTAAAACACACTTGTATCGTCTGGAAATAAGATTTTAGAAAGTTTATCTGAGACATTGGGGAGGTCATTAACATATAATAAAAATAACAAGGGACCCAAGATGGAACCCTGTGGTAACCCGCACTGAAGGGGGAGGGGATTCTGTCCCATTATAGTTGACAGTTTGATACCGGTCTGAAAGATAACGGGTGAACCAGAGTAGTGACTTGTTTCGTATACCATGATGTGAAAGTTTTTTTAATAGAATGAAATGGTTCCAGATCCAGAAAAATACCTACAGTGTTTTCTTTTCTGTCTTTTGCTTTGTATATTTCAGTCAAAAAATGGACAAGTGCCATGTAAGTAGAGTGTTGTTTCCTAAAACATGCATATAAAATATTATTTTTGTCCAGATGTTGAATGAATCTTTTGTAAACAAGTTTTTCAAGAACTTTGGACAGGGCTGGTAACAGAAATTGTTTGTATAATTGTTAAAAATAGCAGGGTCATCTTCTTTATAAACTGGTGTAGTTTTTTGCTATTTTCAACTCTACAGGCACAACTCCTTGGTCTAGGGAAAGATTAAAAATATAAAGTAATGGTTTAATGATATCAGGGTAAATTGCTTTTAATATTTTACTGTCAATCATACCATGCCCTTGTGAACAGTCTTTTAAATTGATAATTATATCTCTAATCTCATCCTCGGTAACAGGTGTAAGGTTAAAATCTTCAGATATTGGAAAATGTATGGATTCAGTGGTCCAAAATGCCTAGATGGAATTTTAAAAGCTAATATTAGACCTACATCAGAAAAAAAGGCTTTAACTCTTTTGGCAATTTGTTGTGGATCTGAGACAATAGAATAGTCTTTCTTAAATTCATTTGGTAACTGCTTTTTAGAATGTTTTTTGTTAAGAATACAATTGATGGTTCTACACAAGGAAGATGCATTGTTTTTATGTTCGACTAATTTCACATTGCAATAGTGGATTTTTGCTCCTCTTAGGACATGATTTAGTCTGTTTCTGTATTTTTTAAATTGCAACAGATTAAATGGGGTAGGACAAAGAAGGTATTTTCTATATAATCTAAATATGGGTGGCATTAAATATCAGCCACCCACTCGGATCAGCTGGTATTCTGTCTATAATGGAGTGGTATGGAAAGTTTTAAGTGACCCCAAATTTTTGATCAGTAGTGTATATACTTATAAGCGTGGAGTGGGAAGAGCATAAAAGTGATCCAGGTGGATTGTGATCCAGACTGTATATCTTTCAAAAACTGTGGAATCTTCTGAATCTGCCCCAACCACCTACCTTGCTGCGCCTGCCCAGCAGAAGCGTATCAAGATCAAATGAATTCTGGAAGTGGATTCAGCGGATCTGTTTGAGAGAGAAAAATCCTGCATGAAAAGCAAGAAAGCACAGAATATGTGAAAGCACACCATGCACTCCTCTGTCGTTAAAATGAATGATTACGTTATGCTACGTGATGTGAAGGCATGAAGGGTTCCATTTTTAATATGGGTCATATTAGTCTGAGTGATCAGTAGTAGTTGTGCTAACGTTTCTTACGTTGTGCAGTTGAGTTGTTGACAGACAGCGGCCAGGGAAGGAAAGGAGAGGAATTCCTGTGAATGAGATTCAGTTATTGGTGAGGAACAGTCTGCCCATACCCCACTGAGTCTGTCATTCCAAGACACACACACACACACACACACACACACACACACACACACACACACACACACACACACACACACACACACACACACACACACACACACAGGGTTTGACCTATTGTGCGCTGCCAAGCCTTTTTTTCTTTTAAAAGGGACCACTGCCCTCTGTTGGTGCTTCACATGAAAAACACCATTCAGTTCGAAGGCAAAGACTGGCTGCGTTATTGAATGTCAAGCTGCGGGTGTTTTTTTCTGAACACAAGTTGATAAGAAAAGATAAAAGAAAAGTAAGATGATAAATGCTTCTACTACTATGAACTTTCTATGAACGTCTTACTTGTGGAGCTCATTAGAATGAGGAAACTGAATATTTTTAAGCTTTGATGTGTTTGTTAAGGGAAGCCAGCAAAGTAATGCCATCACCCCGGGCTTTAGGGAACTTAAAGGCGTTTGGACATTTATTCTCTGGCTTTTTAAAGATGAAATGATACATCAAAAGAAGAATCAACAGATTAATTGATCACAAAATTGAAGTGTGCAGAGTTCTAATATTTTCATTGCCAACAATTCTGTTAATTGTTGTGCACGTGACAAATAAAGAACCTTTAAAATAATCGCTACTGAACTGCGTTTTTCAGGAAACACAAACATGCTTCTAAATAATGACTAAGGAGTCTGTCTTATAGACATTCACCAATTCACACACAATCACGGACTAACTTGTTTTTATTCATGTTTTAATAAATAATAGAACTAGTATGATAACACTGCTTACATGTCTGAAGTCTAAAACTTGAAATAGCAGCAAAAGTAATTAACTAAACACTTGAAGCATTCGTCTGGAAAAAAACACAAAAAAGACCTAATGTAGAAAAGTATTTAAAGTGCTTCTCAGAATAAAGTACTGGGTTAATATATGTTATGTCTCCTCAGGGCCTTTTAATAGTTTAAAAAAGTTATAATATGCGTAAATCATACATCATGAGCAAAAGACCTCACATAATCTACAATTAACACACACACACACACACACACACACACACACAGAGTTTATCCTCAGAAGTGTGGTGGCGATCTCATCCCTTCAGCGCTGCACCGAGGTCTGGGTGGGGGTGTGGAAGTCCCCAGAGGTGAAACTCTATTAGCATGCAGCATGAAAGTCAATGAAAAGGACCCCAGTATGCTCCAGCCCCCTGACAGTATTAATGTTTGATTATATCTAAAAAGGCTAATACTCATTCCCCCCCTCTTTCACTTCTGCTTTCATCCTCTCATTAAATATCTTTACCCCCTCAGATTAGAGCGCTGACCCCGTCTGCCAAAGGACTCGCCCTTCACTGATGGTGAACACATCTCTCTCTCTCTCTCTCTCTCTCTCTCTCTCTCTCTCTCTCTCTCTCTCTCTCTCTCTCTCTCTCTCTCTCTCGCATACGTCTCACAGACACACACAGGCGCACACACACAAAAAAGATTTGTCCAGGGGGAGGCAGCGGAGCACACTATATATTGGAATATGGATATGTAAAATAATACCTTGTGTGCACACAGAAAATGACCTTTACAGTTTATACCAAGTTTATAAGAATGCATACCTCTGTGCCTATGCACGTGTTAATTATGTTATAACTGTGTCTTGTTTCAGCTTGGCCAGGGGATTCATGAAATAATAATGGACCACCGGTGGGAATCCCTCCCAGGCACCAGTGCCATCAATGAGCGTTCACGTCTGTGAGTGAGGAGGGACGTGTCCACCATCTTGGATCTCAGTGAGGCCTCTTCAGCTGCAACTACAGGTCAGGGAACCCGACATGTGTTTTTTTTTCTTTTTGTTGCTCATATACAGTACGTTAATTACCGAAACCAAAAAGAGACGTGAAACTATTAAAAATGAACATCGGACCCATTCAGCAAAGACTGTGACTTATCATAATTTGAATATTAGGTCCAATATTTATTTGAAAAGCCACCCAAGATCGTTATGAAAGGTTCATTCATGATATAAGTATCATCGACTTATCACTATTTTCCTGCAGACGCTCTGTCAGTCAAATGTTATTTTTAAATTGGGAGCCCACATTCATTCATTCAAAACAGTACTTGAGGTCTATACAATACATTTTTTGACTTTTGTTGGAAAGTCAGTTAGAGCAAGGGCCAAGCAAAAAGTAGATCAACCAAACCGTCTAGCAGCATTCTACCAATTAGATTTTAATTTTGAGACATTATTGTAAGGAACAATAATTTCTTCGGATCCATTTGGGTTTAAATAATCATTTTCATTCTACATTAAATCACAAATTCTCGGAAATCAATTATTTTTTTCAGTACTGCGATGCAAAATATCCAAAATATGATATGTGTCCAGTCCAGTCCAGTGCAGCTCTGAACTGTGCAGTCAAATGTGGCTTCAATAAATTAAATTAGCTCCATTTTCATTGAAGGCAAGCAGTTGAACTCATTTTGGAATTAATAATTTCCCCTCTGTGTTCAAAAGAAAACTCTGTCCTCTGCAGTAATGTGAACATTGCAGCCTCGAGGCACATGGTCAAATTTGACATTCATGCAAGTTTTAGAACACTGGTAGAAGCTTTAATTCACACAATATTTGAAAAACATTTATTATAAAATATAATTTTTATATCCATTACTGCAAGTTTAGATGTTGGGCTACCACTTCCCGTTTCATCTATAAATGAAGTGGTTTAGATCAGTGGTTCTCAACCTTGGGGTCGGTACATCATTTCTGGGGGTCGCCAGGCAATTGTTCTCTGACCTAAAGACAATCTGCAAACATTTGGGTATCTTCTCTGGTAATGCTCTGCCACGCCTATACAGTGGGGCTCGAAAGTTTGGGCACCCCAAGTAAAATGTTTTATTAATGTTCATAAAGAAGCAAAGAAAAGATGGAAAACATTTGTATAATATGTCACAAAAAGTTAGATTTTATTTCCATCATTTACACTTTCAAAATAACAGAAAACAAAAAAAGGGCATCTGCAAAAGTTTGGGCACCCTGCAGAGTTTCTAGCATGCACCGCCCCCTTTGGAAAGCTGAGACCTGACAGTGTCATGGATTGTTCTCAATCGTCATCTGGAAAGACCAGGTGATGTCAATCTTAAAGTTTTAAATGCCCAGACTCATCTGACCATGCCTCAACAATCAGCACCATGGCTTCTTCTAAGCAGGAGAAGGCTATAAGAAGATAGCAAAGCGTTTTCAAATGCCAATATCCTCTGCTTGGAATGTAATTAAGAAATGGCAGTCATCAGGAACAGTGGAAGTTAAAGCAAGATCTGGAAGACCAAGAGAAATATCAGACAGAACAGCTTGCAGGATTGAGAGAAAAGCAAGTCCAAACCCATGTTTGACTGCACGATCCTTCCAGAAAGACCACCATTCCACTATAAAGAGATACTTGTACAAATATGGTCTTCATGGAAGAGTTATCAGAAGAAAACCTCTTCTACATCCTCACCACAAAAATCAGCGTTTGAAGTTTGCAAATGAACATACAGACAAGTCTGATGCATTGTGGGAACAAGTTCTGTGGACCGATGAGGTTAAAATAGAACTTTTTGGTCGGAATGAGCAAGTTTGGAGAAGAAAGGGCACAGAATTTAATGAAAAGAACCTACAAGGTAGTACTAGTGTTATTTTGAAAGTGTAAATGATGGAAATTAAATCTAACTTTTTGTGACATATACGAATGTTTAATCTGTCATTTGATGCCTTTTGGAGATTTTTCCATCTTTTCTTGGCATCTTTATGCACATTAATACAAATTTTTACCTGGGTTGCCCAAACTTTGGAGCCCCACTGTACTTCAGCCATCTTCACTTCTTCTTGGGAAAATCCTTCAGGGGCTTTTGGCCTTAGTCTGGTCCTTAGCAAGTGAAACGCGTACAATAACCAGGTGGATTGAAATCATCTGTGTGATGTGGCAGGTGGCTGTCATTTATGAACCCAACGTAAAAATCAGCGCATATATGAGCGCAGAAATCCTCTTAAGACAGGCTTCACGGGGGATTCATGAAACGTTCGTATCACACCAGTCAGAGCGTAAGAATGGTCGTACATTGATAAATTCAGCGGCTGCTAACAATCACGCCCCAATATTTTCTCGGTTTTGAGGCCTTGCCACCATAATTTACCATATGGCGAGATGAAATCTGGCTAAGAAACTTTTCAGAGGTGGAGATTGAAACCCTGACATCTCAGGTTCATTTGAACTGACATGTCTACTGTTTGGCAGCTTGAAAACTGGTATTGAAGGTTCTAGAAAGAATGCAGGATAGAAAGAGATCACTGTAGCGATCAACAGTGTTGCTGTAGTAAATCAAACTCCAGCTGAAGTTTAATTACTTCATACATCCTTGACATATGTACTCCTAATAGTAATATACAGGCTTTTATTGCAATCTCTTAGGCCTACATCTACTGTAGGTGTTCCTATATTGAAATAAACACACAGTAGCAGTGTTTATGCAGTGTCTTTTATTTTACCCGTGTTTTCTTTCATGGGTCATAGCCAGGCAACCGTGAGCTGTGAGGGAGAGCGCATGCTGAACCACCACCCCGACCCTGTCTCCTGACAGCATGGGCCCTATTTTAACGATCTGAAATGCAAGTATCAAATGCAAGTAGCTTAGTGGGCGGATCTCGGGCGCTGTTGCTATTATACTGGCAGGATAAATGACTCTTGCGGCCAACGCAAATCTATAATGGGCTGGTCTGAAGTAGCTACATTACTCATAGGTGCGGTTTGGGTGTAACGTGCAATTAACCAATTAGAGCTTTATCTCACATTCCCTTTTAAAAGCAGGCGTGCTTGTTCCATGCCGGATTGCTATTATAATGGTAGAGTTGCTAGGCACACGCTCCTAATACATCCATGGGCACACACCAGAAGCGATTCACAGCCGAGGAGACCGACGTTTACTATTGATTTTTCTTTTTGACAAAATGCAAATAAAGAAATGTCACAAAAAACCTACTTTCCAATGGTTTGGTCTCACTCTCACAAGGTTATGAATGCATGGTGATATTTTTGCAATGTAGTCTAACATTAGACAGAGATTACCTCACTATAGACGATGCAGCTCTTCTGTCTATCCTCTCCCGTGCTGCTGTTGGGGCATTTGGGTTATGTGACATCGGCACATGCAGTTCAACATCACATCGCCTTAACTCCTCTAATAGTTCCTCATTTATGTCCTCAACACATCCATGATTCATGTAAATGTGTAAAACAAGGTTATATTTTCCCTTGTAATTATGTATGGTTTGCAGTAATGGGAACTGCTGGGTCCGTGAGATGAGAGAAGCAACGTGTATGGGCGGTGTAAACACTGTACATTACGGCCAATCATGCACCCTTAAAATAGCATCTGAATAACGCACCACTGACTTTAGACTAGGTTTTTCTTGGTCTGTGGCAGAATTGTTTTCTGAAATTGCAAAATGGCACCAGGGAACGTTTGCGCCGGGAACACTCCTCTTTTTCTTGCTGAACTGCCTCCTGGACCACAAGTTCATACCCTAATTTACCAATGTGAGTTTGTGGAGGGAAAAGTCCGCTGTGAGTCGGGTGCAACATAGGAATGATACATGCGTTAGTGTACTATACCTTTATAAAGAGAGGAATAGGCTAATAGCCTGTCTACTTTGTATAGCCCCCAGTTGGGGCTGTGCTGGACGCTGCTCTCTGCGCATCGGGTCAGGTGGCTCCTTCCCTACATCTATGGCACCCTGTTTTCCTGCGGGATGTTGGGCAGAACCCCACAAGCTAAAACAATGCTGCAGACTTTTTCTGGCGTGTATAATAGGGTGTAATGTTGTACACGGATCTTCTAAATAAGCCAGATCTGCAATTTCCAGTAAGTGGTCATCTGATGACTTCTCCAAATTAAAGTAATTATATGCTGTACAGCAACTCCACACTGACTCGAAAACTTGCGTACGTGAGTTTATGTAAGATTTGATCGTAGCCTCCGCTCACATCCATATTGGTAAATGCCAAGCTTTGCGTGAAAACGACGCTGGTTTTACGTTTTTTCTGTCGTACATTTGTCTTGTAAATGAGGGCCAGTGTCTGCATGTGTACATAGTCCTGAGGGTCAGTGAATTTTTAAAAGCTGCTTAAAGGTGCTCTAAGCGATGCGTGTTTTAGGCTAGAACATTTTTTGTCACATTCAGCAAACATCTGCTCACTAGCTGCAAGCTGCCTGCCCCCTGAACCCGCTGTAAAAAACATCTCTTCACTATCTGCTAACTGCATGTCCCCCAAACACACTGTATAAAACATCTCCTCTCTATCTGCTAGCTGCCTGTCCCCTGAACACACTGTAAAACACATCTCCTCACTATCTGCTTGCTGCCAGTCCCCAGAACACACTGTAAACATCTCCTCGCTATCTGCTAGCTGCCTGTCCCCAGAACCCATTGTAAAAATATCTCCTCACTATCTGCTAGCTGCCTGTCCCCCAGAACACACTGTAAAAAAAAACATGTCCTCACTACCTGTTAGCTACCTGTCCCTGAACACACTGTAAAAAAAAAAAAAGTCTCTCCCAAGGTACAAACGGCAACAAAAACAAACTGTTTCCACCTGCACCACAAAGCATACACAACCAGTGTGACAACCAATAACCAACAACAAGGATTTGGCGGTGGGGGTTTAGTGTGTGGAAGCACAGAAGGGAAGGGACGGGATGAGGGGCAAGCTAGTCTTGTTTTGTTTGAAAATACTTTGAACATCAACAAGGAATAACGACACCCAACATCGCTTAGAGCACCTTTTAAGCCTATCACCGCCAGACATATTTAAGCGTACTATAACTGGCAAGCATCAATTGCGCTGTGTCGTCAAGTGTAGTTAACAGTCAACACAGTCTCAGGTTTCTGTAAGAAACTCCTGCAAATCAATCGTCTTCATGAAAGAACACATCTACTTGCTTCTGTCTGCAAGCAGCATATAACCCACAGTGTAAATCCTAAAAGCTAAATCCTAAATGAAACAAATGCAAAAACATTGTAATAAATTTCAGCATTTATATTTATCTGTCCATCTATTCGGTGCTCAATGCGTCTTTTCCGTTCAAGAACAATCATCAATTCCATTTTTCTTACGTTCAATGGCGTGGTCTATGGTGGTTCTAGTGTTCACTGTGGTATTTTTTTATATGGAGCATTAACGTATAGTCACAATGAAGCAGGACATTTAAAAACACAGATGTCCTCTCTCCATCACATAAACACACAGCAAAAGCTTGTAGCACACAGCAATACATTCTCAAGGACACACACAAGCACACAGTGCTAGCGCGTCAGTTTAAGTGCTTATGCCTACAAACTCAGGAGGGGCTGCACAGCACTTAAGTGGTCACTTTCACACACAAAGGCCAATCACAGGAGCTTAGCTGGCCCCATCAAGCTTTTTAGCAAATGCTGCCTCGCTGAAATGGCTTGTTTTGTTAACCCTGTGTGCTACTGACGGAAATGTACTTTGACCACTCTCAGAAGTCTGTGTTGTGGCAAATGCTTTGCTCTGAAGTAATTTAGAGGGAGACCATTCATTGTGTGTAAGATGACAAGACCTTGTCATTTGTGAGGAGGGATTAGTCATGCTGTCTTTATTGCAGAGTGTGAATCAGCTCTCTTGACTGCTGTGTTTAAGGGATTTTTGCTTCTGAGGTGTTTTTGTCAGAGTTGCCACACGCTTGCACTGTAAGAAAACAGCAACTGCTAACTTCAGCATCAGGCAAACTCTCCAGCTATCACACACAGATCTGGGTAGTGCCACTAATATCCAGATTCAATGCTGATTCACAAGTGATTTCAGTTAGAGTGCGGATCGGGCCGGATTTTTCTGTCCGAGCCCGGCCCGCGTCCGACAGAGCAGTAACCGAACCCGACCCGAGCCCGACAGGCATTAAGATATTTATGTCCGAGCCCGACCCTAGCCCGACACAGTTAAAATCGCATTTGTTTCTCATACTAGTGACACATGTACGTTTGTTTGTGTGGAAAGCTCGATTTTATTAAGCAATTGTAGGAAGGCATTCGGAAATGTCAACAGATGAGCGCATCAATGCACAGCTGACTTTCCTTCGTTTTCAATAGCCACGTGTAGCTTAATACGCACGTCTTTCGTTGTCACAGCTAGTTTAACAAATTTCCGCACACAGGAAGACGGATGTTAGGGTAATATTTGACATTTAAATCCAAAAACAAACATTTGCATCAGGTGAAACAGGCCCATTGGTTACTTACATAATAAGCTGTTTCAAATTCAAAATGTTCAATGCCTTATCGCGCTGATGTGACCGAGCCCGACCCGAACCAGAGCATCCTTTCTAAAAATCTGTTCTAACTCGGCCCGACCCGTCGTCGGGTACCGCCGGTTCCGTCGGGCTCGGGTCGGGTATCCATCCTCTAATTTCAGTGCCAGTTTGGGATATTTCAGTTGCAAAACCAATTTTGCTTGGATGTCAAAGAGATTCTACAATGGTACAATGTTCCCTCTAACCTGGTGCATTATTAATCGTATCAATGTTTATATTTGATAGATTGAATTGACCCGACACCAGATTCATCACACCAGTTCTGCCAGACGAGTTAGGCCAGTCCAAGCTTTCTTTTTACAGTTCCACATATAACCATTTTGAAACTATCTTTTATCTTTTTTCCCAATTACTGTGCATTAATTATTGTATTGAACAACGCATAACTTAGATCCTGTTTATGGTTTATTAAAGCCAACAGCTGTGGTTTCATTTATTGATACAGAATGCAGTGTGAATTTAAATTGTATCATATTACAAAGAGTGAAACTGACCTTTTTATTTAATTAAATATGGCATAATTCAAACAGCAGTCACCCTGTTCTATGTTGAAAGATCATTTAGAATCTCAGTGGGGCAACTTGGTTACATACAGGTCCTGTTGATAGTAGAAGCAGTTGATCAGGTCACACATGATATTTCAACATCATCTGTACTACTTCAAAAATACTTTAATTAAAATGTATGCAGATTGGATTTACAAGGATACATTACTTTTTGTCAAAAAGGAAGAAGCATTTAATTAAAATATGTTATAATATCTATGGAGTGATCACAGAGAACAATGGTTGTGGTGTGACCATCCAGACACGTTGCTGGGTATGAGGAGGAGTAAGACTGCTTCATCGGTTCTAGGTTCCTGCTCCACTGCACAGAGCATCAATGTATGGATTGATGTGTTTGCATAATCTTCAATTAAACAGAGAGCTAATTTTCATTTTGCTGTTCTTTGATCCCGCCCCATTGTGTGTGTAGTATGTGTCCATGCGTGCAAGGCCATGTTTTTCTGTCTGTGTGTATTGCACGCTTGGATGAGTTTCAGGGAAAGGGTAAAAAGCAATCGGCCGGGCTTCAACTGGAGATGGAATTGCCAGTTGTATATCCTGACGCCGGACATATTTATGCCCAGAGAGGCTTTTCTTTCTGCCTGCTCATCACAGCCGCTGTCGAGTGGTGAACTGTGCGTGTGCAGGCTCTCTTTGTGCTATGTGCATGTGTTGAAAGTACAGGACCTTGTGCATGTGCATACTGTATGTAGTCACATATCATGTTATGAGTGTGTGTGTGCTTTGCAGTGTGTCCAGTAACCTGTACACTCACCTAAAGGATTATTAGGAACACCTGTTCAATTTCTCATTAATGCAATTATCTAATCAGCCAATCACATGGCAGTTGCTTAAATGTATTTAGGGGTGTGGTCCTGGTCAATACAATCTCCTGAACTCCAAACTGAATGTCAGAATGGGAAAGAAAGGTGATTTAAGCAATTTTGAGTGTGGCGTGGTTGTTGGTGCCAGACGGGCCGGTCTGAGTATTTCACAATCTGCTCAGTTACTGGGATTTTCACCCACAACCATTTCTAGGGTTTACAAAGAATGGTGTAAAAAGGGAAAAACAGCCAGTTTGCGGCAGTCCTGTGGGTGAAAATGCCTTGTTGATGCTAGAAGTCAGAGGAGAATTGGTTCAAGATGATAGAAGAGCAACTTTGACTGAAATAACCACTCGTTACAACCGAGGTATGCAGCAAAGCATTTGTGAAGCCTTGAGGCGGATGGGCTACAACAGCAGAAGACCCCACCGGGTACCACTCTCTCCACTACAAATAGGAAAAAGAGGCTACAATTTGCAAGAGCTCACCAAAATTGGACAGTTGAGTCTCGGTTTCTGTTGAGACAATCAGATGCTAGAGTCCGAATTTGGCGTAAACAGAATGAGAACATGGATCCATCATGCCTTGTTACCACTGTGCAGGCTGGTGGTGGTGGTGTAATGGTGTGGGGGATGTTTTCTTGGCACACTTTAGGCCCCTTAGTGCCAATTGGGCATTGTTTAAATGCCACGGCCTACCTGAGCATTGTTTCTGACCATGTCCATCCCTTTATGGCCACCATGTACCCATCCTCTGATGGCTACTTCCAGCAGGATAATGCACCATGTCACAAAGCTCCAATCATTTCAAATTGGTTTCTCGAACATGACAATGAGTTCACTGTACTAAAATGGCCCCCACATTCACTAGATCTCAACCCAATAGAGCATCTTTGGGATGTGGTGGAACGGGAGCTTCGTGCCCTGGATGTGCATCCCACAAATCTCCATCAACTGCAAGATGCTATCCTATCAATATGGGCCAACATTTCTAAAGAATGCTTTCAACACCTTCAGCCACGTAGAATTAAGGCAGTTCTGAAGGCGAAAGGGGGTCAAACACAGTATTAGTATGGTGTTCCTTATAATCCTATAGGTGAGTGTGCAATGCCGTTTGGGAGAGAAGTCAGAGTAACCAATTGTATCGATACAATTTCAAATTTGCTTTATTAGCATGATCATAAGTATACTGTGGCCAAAACATGTTGTACAAGGTTTACACTCTAAATACACCAATGCAGGATGTACATGGCTTGCACATTGTGTTACACAAAAGGGAAGGAGGACTTGCTATGGTACACAAAATATACACACTACCGGTCAAAAGTTTAGGGTCATTTAGAAATTTCCATTGCACTCCATTATAGACAGAATACCAGCTGAGAGCAGTTGCATTGTTTGTTTTAACCAGGGCAGCAGTTTTCAGATTACATTATGTGCCTACATAATTGCTAGTTGTTAGTTTTTTTAAAATGATATCAGATACGTGAACTGAATGAGCCTTTGGAACATTGGATGAATGGTTGCTCATAATGGGCAATGCAGATATTGCATTAAGGATCAGCCACCTCCACTCAGATCAGCTGGTATTCTGTCTATAATGGAGTGGAATGGAAATTTGTAAGTGACCCCAAACTTTTGACCAGTAGTGTATATACTGACCTGCCTACCAACCCAAACCTGCCAAGAGGAGAAGATGGAGAACTGTCCCCTAAGCCAGCTGACACTTATCCCTAGCCCCTCTAACAGCACAGAGTCAGCACTGCCCTCACGCAGTGTGCAACAACCACACCGTCCACAGATAAAGATAAAAATATAATCACTGGACATCAACAACATATTTTTCAATGCCATTTAGCACCAAACAGACATTAACAAGTTTCAGATTATCACTGTGAGCAACCAGAAACTTAGAATTTAACGATATGAAGGCTAACTTGGTACAACCCTGCCATTGAAACTGGTGGATACAGAAAAACCTGGAGAGAGAGAGAACAGGCTGTCAGTTCTGTCACAAGCAAGAGGTCGAGACAGAGCAACACTTACTGCTACACTGCAGTCAGTAGAAAGTCAGAAAGACCCAAGTTCCCTACCCAAATTAAACTCAAATGGCTAAAGTTTGACACTCCGACCAAAATAAGATTCAATTTATCAATTTATTTGGGAAAAAAACATTCACATTTTTAACTTCCAAAGTCCAACGAATATTTTTTGCCCATATATAACCGTCACAAAAGCAGTATACAATGTCAGAATATGTCACAGCCTGAGGAATAACACCAATGACTATACAGTACTATATAATGACTAAGTGGATAAAGGAAATTAATAGAACAACAGTCTGAATAGTTCAGAAAATTACTTCATCACTTTACTGTAATGCAGCCTTTAAAACCAGGAAAAGACAACACTTATGCCATATTTTAATATCACAATATCTAGTCTTGTATCATGATATCAATAAAAATAGATATATTGATATTTTCCCCTGCCCTAGTTTATGATCTTACTTTTCCCAGCAAAAAAACATGAATTCAGTCCACTTGAATCAGTGAAAAATCTTTGTCATACCTTGGGACACTCCACCCAAAAAACTACGATGTTATTTCATGTCAACTGATTTGTAGAGGTTTGCCGGTGGTGTGTGTCAGTGGTTCAGACTGCATTTTCTAAACTTTTATATAATGACATCTATGTTGTGGATGCCTAACCCTGATTATGCAAATCACAAATAAGGATATAAATACATGAGAAAACTGAGGCCTGTCAGGATAATTTTATGGGCTGTTACGTTGCCGTATCTGATAAATTACATTTCATACGGGTTATTCAAATCAGTTCATCCTTTGTGACATCTGTAAGAATGAGCATCGAGACAACAAGCTTTAAATAAATATCACACATTTCTCAAAAACTATGGAATATTTTGTATTCTGACACCTCATCCCATTTATTGAATGATTCACCTAAATATTTTCTGTACATATGGTACTGCTGATGGCATCTACATAATATCTGTTTCCAGCTAAACAGTACCCTGGAAATCCAGAGTTCTTGCAAGAGTACAATTTGAATTTGCTCAGCAAGTAACTCTGGCATCGAGTAATGCTGCTATCCTTGTAGTCAAGCTCAACAAATCACATCGGTGTATCTGATGTAGGCGGGGTCAGAGGCAATCTAAACAGATGACAACAGTTTAATCTACCAGTTAGCGTATGGGGCTCTGGATACGTCACCCCGTGTGTTGTTGTGATTGGTCTTAGTGTTACCCAATTCCGTGCAGTGAGATTTTCAAATGCACGCTTGGTGTTGCTCCTCGAAATGGGTGACTTTCATTACTCGATGCCAGATCTTTAATCTTTCAAATTTGGGTCTGGACTTCCTGGCTAACTAAACAGACCAAAAGCAGAAAATCCATGTTATGTTCTTCTTTACAAATAACATAAATGTCAGACTGACTAACTGACATTTGATGCACATCCTTCTTAGAAAACAATTCGTTTTTAGAGATGTCTCATGATTATTTTTTTTGTGATCAATTGTTTTTATTTTTTATATTCCAAAAACATAATAGAAAACGTAATATTCACAGTTACAAACAACACACAGGGACATACAGTGAGTAAAAGAAGTATTTAAACACGCTGCTATTTTGCAAGTTCTCCCACTTAGAAATCATGGGGGGGATCTGAAATTGTCATCGTAGGTGCATGTCAACTGTGAAAGACATAATCTAAAAAAAAATACAAATCCAGAAATCACATTGTATGATTTTTTTTTAAACTATTTCTTTGTATGATACAGCTGCTAATAAGTATTTGAACACCTGTCTATCAGCTAGAATTCTGACCCTCAAAGACCTGTTAGTCTGCCTTCAAAATGTCCACCTCCACTCCATTTATTATCCTAAATTAGATGCTCCTGTTTGAGGTCGTTAGCTGCATAAAGACACCTGTCCACCCCATACAATCAGTAAGAATCCAACTACTAACATGACCAAGACCAAAGAGTTGTCCAATGACACTAGAGACAAAATTGTACACCTCCACAAGGCTTGAAAGGGCTACGGGGGAAATTGCCAAGCAGCTTGATGAAAAAAGGTCCACTGTTGGAGCAATCATTAGTAAATGATTAAATATCATCAATAAATGGAAGAAGCTAAACATGACTGTCAATCTCCGTCGGACTGGGGCTCCATGCAAGATCTCACCTTGTGGAGTCGCAGTGATCCTAAGAAATCAGCCCAGAACTACACGGGAGGAGATGGTCAATGACCTGAAAAGAGCTGGGACCACCGTTTCCAAGGTTACTGTTGGTAATACACTAAGACGTCATGGTTTGAAATCATGCATGGCACGGAAGGTTCCCCTGCTTAAACCAGCACATGTCAAGCCCCGTCTTAGTTTGCCAATGACCATTTGGATGATCCAGAGGAGTCATGGGAGAAAGTCATGTGGTCAGATGAGACCAAAATAGAACTTTTTGGTCATAATTCCACTAACCGTGTTTGGAGGAAGAAGAATGATGAGTACCATCCCAAGAACACCATCCATCCTGTGAAGCATGGGGTTGGTAGCATCATGCTTTGGGGGTGTTTTTCTGCACATGGGACAGGGCGACTGCACTGTAATAAGGAGAGGATGACCGGGGCCATGTTTTACGAGATTTTGGGGAGCATTGAAGAAGGATCAAGGCTGGGTCTTCCAACATGCCAATGACCCGAAGCACACAGCCAGGATAACCAAGGAGTGGCTCTGTAAGAAGCATATCAAGGTTCTGGCGTCACCTAGCCAGTCTCTAGACCTAAACCCAATAGAGAATCTTTGGAGGGTGCTCAAACTCTGTTTCTCAGCGACAGCCCAGAAACCTGACTGATCTAGAGAAGATCTGTGTGGAGGAGTGGGCCAAAATCCCTTCTGCAGTGTGTGCAAACCTGGTGAAAAACTACAGGAAACGTCTGACCTCTGTAATTGCAAACAAAGGCTACTGTACCAAATATTAACATTGATTTTCTCAGGTGTTCAAATACTTATTTGCAGCTGTATTATACAAATAAATAGTTAAAAAATCATACATTGTGATTTTTTAGATTATGTCTCTCACAGTGGACATGCACCTACAATGACAATTTCAGACCCCTCCATGATTTCTAAGTGGGAGAACTTGCAAAATAGCAGGGTGTTCAAATACTTATTTTCCTCACTGTAGGAACGCGTCCCAGGGTCAATAAACATAGAGAGCTAGGATGGGAGGGAGGAAGATAAAACATGTGAAATATGTAAATTTAGATGCTGCTGATAATTAACGGCAATAGCCAGCAGGAGTGGAGAGAGGTAGCATAGAGCTCACAAAATTGACCGTGGGTAAAACATTAATTTTAATCACTAATTTACGGGCTTGAATAGATATATGTTGAATAGAATATCCTTCAAAACGCTGTTCAGAGCAACAGAATAGTTATGTTTAATGAGTTGCGGGCATAATCATTTAAATGAAATAGTGCGGACTTTGACCAGTTCATTTTAAAGTCTGATAAACTTCCCTACTTCTCCCATAATGATAGAAGGTGAGGGAGAAAACGAGAGGGGTTCTCTAAAAAAACTAGAACATCGTCCGCAAATAATGAGTGATAATGCTATGTACTACGAATGCATATTGGTGACACCACAACCAATGACTTGAGCCAGCGGCTTTAGAGAAATGACAAATGATGCAGGACTTCAGGGGCAACCTTAGCGGGAGGATCTAGAAACTGGAAATAAAGAGGAGGAGGTGCATCCGGTTAAGACTCCGGCTGAGGGATTAGAGTACAATGCTTTAATTGTACCAATGAAGGTTTTACCAAAGCCCATCACCTCTAAGACTGACCATAAAAATGAACACTCAAGCCTATCAAATGCTTTCATTGCGTCAAGAGAAAGAAGTTGCATTTGGTTCGTACCACATTTGGTTTGTGATGGTTTTAAACAGAATGAAGGATTGATGAATGTAGCAGTAGCATGTAGTTTTAGATTTTAAAATGTGTGCACAAGAAGAAAGCTATGGGATTAAAGTTGGGAAATGGAGAATGGCTAGGTTAACTGATGATTTTAAACATTGTGAAAATAAATGAAACATAGGAACACGCTAAACATATATGGGCATATAACATATACAGTGCCTTGCGAAAGTATTCGGCCCCCTTGAACTTTTCAACCTTTTGATACATTTCAGGCTTCAAACATAAAGATATAAAAAATTTATTTTTTGTGAAGAATCGCCAACAAGTGGGACACAATTGTGAAGTGGAACGAAATCTGTTGGATATTATAAACTTTTTTAGCAAATAAAAAACTGAAAAGTGGTGCGTGCAAAATTATTCGGCCCCTTTACTTTCAGTGCAGCAAACTCACTCCAGAAGTTCAGCGAGGATCTCTGAATTATCCAATGTTGTCCTAAATGACTGATGGTGATAAATAGAACCCACCTGTGTGTGATCAAGTCTCTGTATAAATGCACCTGCTCTGTGATAGTCTCAGGGTTCTGTTGAAAGCGCAGAGAGCATCATGAAGACCAAGGAACACACCAGGCAGGTCCGTAATACTGTTGTGGAGAAGTTTAAAGCCGGATTTGGATACAAAAAGATTTCCCAAGCTTTAAACATCCCAAGGAGCACTGTGCAAGCGATCATTTTGAAATGGAAGGAGTATCAGACCACTGCAAATCTACCAAGACCTGGCCGTCCCTCTAAACTTTCAGCTCAGACAAGGAGAAGACTGATCAGAGATGCAGCCAAGAGGCCCATGATCACTCTGGATGAACTGCAGAGAACTACAGCTGAGGTGGGAGAGTCTGTCCATAGGACAACAATCAGTCGTACACTGCACAAATCTGGCCTTTATGGAAGAGTGGCAAGAAGAAAGCCTAAAAGCCTAAGCCTAAAGCCTAACTTGTCTAAAGTTTGCCACAAGCCACCTGGGAGACACACCAAACATGTGGAAGAAGGTGCTCTGGTCAGATGAAACCAAAATCAAACGTTTTGCCCACAATGCAAAATGATATGTTTGGCGTAAAAGCAACACCGCTCATCACCCTCAACACACCATCCCCACTGTCAAACATGGTGGTGGCAGCATCATGGTTTGGGCCTGCTTTTCTTCAGCAGGGACAGGGAAGATGGTTAAAATTGAGGGGAAGTTGGATGCAGCCAAATACAGGACCATTCTGGATGAAAACATGTTGGAGTCTGCAAAAGACCTGAAACTGGGATGGAGATTTATCTTCCAACAAGACAATGATCCCAAACATACAGCAAAATCTAGCCCTACAAAGGAATGGTTCACAAATAAACGTATCCAGGTGTAAGGAATGGCCAAGTCAAAGTCCAGACCTGAATCCAATCGAGAATCTGTGGAAAGAGCTGAAAACTGCTGTTCACAAACGCTCTCCATCCAACCTCACTGAGCTCGAGCTGTTTTACAAGGAAGAATGGGCAAGAATTTCAGTCTCTCGATGTGCAAAACTGATAGAGACATACCCCAAGCGACTTGCAGCTGTAATCGCAGCAAAAGGTGGCTCTACAAAGTATTAACGCAAGTGGGCCGAATAATTTTGCACGCACCACTTTTCAGTTTTTTATTTGCTAAAAAAGTCTAACTCTAACCTAGCAGTTTCCCAGCTAACCTATGGAGATTAGGCCATATTAAACTAGGTCCACATAGCATTCAGAAACAGTCTCTGTAATCATGTAAGATAACAGTGCAATAAAACCAGGACACATTAAGAGAACAAAACAGGAGGACGGGGCGCAGCCCGGTTCACATAGTCCTCCGCATCCCCCGCGGAGGTGAATTCTCTATACTTCACCTTCTCTGATCTTCAGTGTTGGCGGATAAAGCAGGAAAAAAATCCAGACCCTTGTCTCGTGCTGAATCCATGGTTTGATAGAAGTATAGTGTAGTTGCTGTAATCCAGGGAGAAGCGATCTTTCCGGCCCTCAATGACGAGCTGAGATTTCCACACAGCCTGTAGGATCGCCTGCCTGGTTGTGTAGCTAAGCACGTTGAAAATCAATGTGAGATTACTAGTGGTGTTCTTCTTTGGGCTATCACTGTAAATTTGGTGGGCTCTCATAATCTCTATTTGAACATCTGCTAGATTTCAAATATTTGTTCTTGTATTTTCATGTATATTGTATGTATATTGTATCCTAGTATTTAATTTATATTTATATTCTGTGCTGTGTGACTGATATTTTGCTGCTGTAACACTATATTTCCCATTTTATTGTGCTCAATATCTATCTATCTAGCATTAGCACCTTCTAGCCTCTCTTTCAGCCCGCCGATGCGGATCTTCGGTTCCTGTCTTCCATGTCTGCTTGCTTTACCTCCATCTCCTGAAAAGCGTGGTCATGGCTGTCCAGAATACTTGCGTTGCTTTCCACAGTAGTTTTAGATTGTTCACATCCTATCGGATAGAGCCAAGGCTTGCAGTCAGAGATGCTAGCTGGGCATGGATAGCAGTTATCTTATTGTCATTGTGGATCCCCATCTGTTGCATCTGAGACTGGATCTGGGCAGAATGTGGTTTGAGTTAACCTTTCTGTTTCTCCAGCAATGCCTTTGCAATGGTGTCCCTCTTGCCACGCTGGGTTCTGTTCTTGTTTGCCATTCTACTTTTAGTACCTCTTACAAGCACAAAGTGGTAAAATACCAAAGTTGGAACCATATAAAACAATTATTTGACAAAGTAAGGCTAGGAGCTACACTTTAAGCAGCCATCTCTGTCCCATGTCTCATGATATATTGTCTCTGGAAGTGTGTTATTTAACTGTTTTTGTTAAAGAAGGAAAAGAAAACAGCAACTGTCAATTCTATTGAATCGCATTAAATGAAAACCGCAATACAAATTGAAGTGGCACCCATGTATCATGAAATAATCAAATCGGAACAACAGCATATGGTCCCAGCCCTATACATACTGTATTGTGTGGAAACAATTAGCAATTGTTTTTTCTTAGAATAGAGTATAGAACTGATTTGACAGAAGTATGTTTCCAATCACAGTGCTTGAAGAGACAGAATCTCTGGCTTTGAGTTGATCTTTAAACCTAGACATTTCCCATCTCTGCCCAATCCTGTTTTAAAAATGAGTGCAGTATCCCTAGCCAACAGTTGGGGGTCACCCATACCTTATTGTTGTCTGCGAGCTGCACAGAGGAATCTTGTGTTATCAGCTGTGACAAGCAACTCATTTAATAAATACAATTTCACCATCAATTTATTCCAAGATGGGCAGTCAATCATGGCCTGCTAAATCAATTTTACTAGCATTTCTTAGATTTACAGTCACAACAAGTCTCTTTCAAACTGGTATGACATGTTTGCTGCAAGCATGATACTCTTGTCTGTGAACAGATTTTTTACTGAGATGTGTTCTTTTATTTGCTCTCACTCTTATTTGTGGTGATTATTCATCACCTACCATCTGTTTTTGAATTCTTATTCAACTGATGTTGCTCTTCTAACTGTTCAATCTAAAAATGTAAGCTATGTAAAGGAAAAGTTTTCTTGTCTTCAATGAAAACTAAGGCACACATTAATGTTAATCTTTAAAAAAAAGAAGACATTGAAGTTGTCCCCCATTATATCAATCTAATTATAGTTAATCTTATTCCTCATTTCCATATGAGTAACATTAATGTAATGCCTGCAATGGAGATTATGAGCCTTATTAATCCTGCATAGATCTCCAGAAGGAAAGAGGTATACTGCCAAATCGCTCTCCCAATGTCCAGCCTGAGTATAGATATCTCAGTTCCATATATTTCTGATGAAAGAGGAATATAACTCTATAATGTGCCTTGACTAACATATCCCAGTTCTGTATACACAGTCAGCCAAATGAGTTTCATGCATCGTGAGACATGCCCCATTCCCTCCCCCCATTTATGTGCATGAAAATTGCACAGCTGTTGTTCCCCTTACTAGTACAATTTATTTTCTGCAGATGAAATGTGCCAGCTTTTAATAAATCTGATAAATTACCAGATGCAAACTGTTTACCAGTCAATTTTTCTGACGGGTTGCATTACCTGATTTTCATACTGCAAATGGAGCTTGATTGCTCCCCAAGGTGAGTTACAGATTTAATGACGTTAAACTAACTCTGCTTTCTTCTTTCTCATGGAAATTATTTTTCTCACGTGAAGACAGCCGGTTGCTCCGTTTAGTTTATTTGGCTCTGACTCTCTCTGGCACACACAAAACTGATACACAAAGGAGACATTATTTCTGAATAGTCAACATTAACTATCATAGTAGTCATGTTCATAAACTCATTTACATAGGAGCAAGAGCGAGTGACATGTTTATACACTACATACAGTAAGTTGTTCACCTCTGTGGCCTTTGATCCCTTAAAACAAGCCAATGCCTTCTTGTGATCCCTGATCATAAGATGCACCTTGTCTCACAAATCTCTGAAATGTCAACTTTTTAGAAAAATAGTCTTGTTTTTGATCCAATTTTAAAATATGGATAGAACTGGAAAATCCCCAGTATAGTGGAATATTAAGTACTTCAACATACACTCCTTTATACTTTGTATTTCAGAATGAGGATAACAAGGATAACACTGTGGACACGTTGCCAGCAGGGCTAGACATTAACTGTTTTGCTCACCTGCAACTGTGGCTGGTGGTTTTCCAAAGCTACTAGTCACTCAGCATTTTCACTAGCCGCTATTGTGTAGAATATTATGCTTTATTCGGTTTTATTTGAATAAAGTTGTGTATGGTGTGCTACAATTAAATTGAAGAACCAGATTGCTAACCCTTTTTATCAACCATAACAATGCAGTCATCAAATATTCAGCTCTGATTAAATGTGTAATGATTCTTTTTGTTTGAAAACATGCAACCAAATAAAACACAGACATAAAAAGAGTATTATGGGTGCAGGGGGGAAGATTAGTTGAAAGTAGTTGGAAATGATTTGGAGCAATCGCTTGTCACTTATAGCAACAGGCACGCGCCCTCGGTGACGGGAAGCAGAGCACACAGACCAAATGTCCTGCTAAATGATATCTGTACTTCTTTTACAAAGAATATACTCTATACAGACGCAATTGTTGCACTGGCTTGCCAGGTTGAGTCCACGCGTTGAACGCAGGGGATATTTTCTCTCTCTCTCTCTCTCTCTCTCTCTCTCTGGGGGATAGTTTAAGGAATCGCCGCAGCTTGCTTGTCAGATGTGCCACATTGACCATCGTACTTCGGCCGTGGGCTGTTGCCGTACACTGGGTCACAGCTGTGTTCCCGGTGTCGGGCAGCGGCACAGTGGCAGAGCCCTGGTTGTCAGTGTTTCCCACAGAATTAGTGTGGGTTTTGTGTTGTTTTTTTCACATGAAAGTGGGCTGGTTGACGATAACTGAGGTTATGCTGAGTTCCGCTGTCCGCTGGAACAAGCACTAACGTTGGGCTCTGGAGTCTATGTGAAATACAATGGAAGAGAGAAACAGTTCTTTTAGTTCCAGGTGAACTAAAAGCCGCAGATATACTGTAAAGCCAGAGGTGACGTGTTACCGACACCAATAGTGTAAAAGCACGAACGGGGATGGTAATTGTGTGTCTAAAAACATTGCTCCATAAAACTAATAGTGTCTAAAACCTCCACCCGAAACAGACATATACCAGTTTATCTTCAATAAGCGAATAGTGGTGATATATCTAGCCAAAGAATATATTTTCATACAGTATTTCCCCCGAAAAATGCAAAGCACTCATGGTAATCCATAAATAAAGGCACAACCCCCCGAATGGTCTTGCATGCCCCTGTGGCGTTCTGACCCTGCAGTTATGAACCCCGTAGCTAAATGGTAGAGACTGTTTGATCTAACCACATTAATGAGGTCAGTGGCTAAGAAGACCTTTTAACAGCACTGGCACTCTGATGTACATGCAAATGAATGGAGCTGCACATCAAAAGTAGAATTGTCCAAATCCCAAAAAAACCTTCATGCTACAATGACCAGATAGTAGGAGTTCAGTGTGCAGATTTAGAAATACTGTAGTAGCGGTTGGTGAAGACGTCAGTGTGTGAATGTCCTTCAATGTCAATGTCCATGTGCTTACATACATGTGATGTCTCAACAACTCCATGCAGAGCAGTCATACAGCACCTAGCTTAACCCTTGTGTTGACCTTGGGTCAAATTGAAAGTGTTTTATATCAGAAATATGGATCTTTTACCCAAATTGCCCAAAAATAACATAGATGATTCCATACAACGTTCTTTAGGTAAAATGAATGATGCATTTCATTGAATTTTTTTTTTTTTTTTTTAAATCTTATAGCATTTTTTTTTTTAATGGTTTCAAAACAGTATGTGGACTAAACTTTGACTTTTACCCATCTATGATCCACTCAACATCCTCAGATCTTAACTATTAGGTAAAATAATTCCTAATTTCTGCCTTTTTAACTAAAAACGTATGTATAATTTCATTTAAATGAGGTTTGTTGACCATGAATTCCAAGAACAAGTGTAAAACCTGTTATTAAACCAGCTCAGGTTTAAAAAAACAAACAAAACCAAAAAGTGACAAATCCGAAAAAAGACAAAAACATTGGAAAAGAGATAAATTTCAGTTTTGACCTGGAAGGGCAAGTTTATGGTTAACGGAAAGACAACACAAGGGAGAAAGAAAATATTTGTTAACAGATTGTGAAGTAAAATTTTATTTCAGAATTGTTTTTAAAACCCCAAATATGTCACGGGTCAATTTGACCCAAGGGATACGAGAGGGTCCCAGAGGTGAAGACAATACAAGGGTTAAAGAGCCGATCAGATGGAATACATAGGCTTTGTGTGTGTGTGTGTGTGTGTGTGTGTGTGTGTGTGTGTCTGTCTGTGTCTGTGTCTCAGGGGATGCCTAATATCCTGCATGATTAAGCAGCATTTGACATCTTCACACCTTCATCATAGAGCCTTTCCTTAACATAAAGACCACACTGAAACTCTTTGATGTTTCAGTCTTTAACCACTTAATCCCAAAGAGGGAAAAAAATTAAGACCCTCCTGCATTTGAATGTCAGTTTTTTGTCTTGCACATTCTGTGGATTTTACGCGATCACACACACACTCACACTCTATTACACACATTTTTGACATGTATAGAGGCATGTACAGTATATAGTGATTTTGTAGCTTGATGTCCCCCAAATAATTGGAGTTACAAGGTTTGCACATGACAACAGCCATATGCTAATGTTTGGTAAAATGATTGTGGGGAGGGGGTGGAGGCGGCATCATGATGTCATACGGCTTTCCCTCTTGCAGAAAGAAAAAATGTTCCATCAAATCTGGGTGAGTGGAGATCACACCATGCTGGTTAAATAATCTGCTGCCACTTATGATTTGCCTGCAGGGAAACAGATTGTGGCTCAGCTCACGACGAGCTCTGCAAAATGTCCACCCCAAAAAAAAAAAAAAACTCAAGGGTTACAGTTGATGTGCTCTAGTTGGTGTCCTAGCAATGTAAATACACAGAGGATGCATGTAGCAGAAAGTGAAAGTTGTGTCTGATTCAAGCTTTCAACAAGAGCACAGTGCTCGGGCTTAGCTGTCTGTTAAGTGCTAATCTGAGACAGATGGTGTTTTTCAAATATGCCTACAGAATGTCATGGCTCTAATGTCACCAGGTGATAATACACAACAGAGAGGAGATAAGAGGACAATGTAATGTCATGCAAACAAGAAAGCAAAGACTACAAGGCAGGAGAGAGGGAGAGCCTGCTACAAAATATGAGCAGTTGCACTGACACACTTTCAGTATTCCATTGAATGAATAATAGAGGAAGAAAGGAGGGTTACGAGCATTTCCTCTTTCCTAAAGTGGAAAGAAACAAAGACGGGGAGAAAAGAGCACACTGTAAGGTGACGTTCTCTCAACAGTTTAGTTTAACAGAAGTTAATTTGCACTTTCAACATTATTTTGGTGCAGCCAGTCATCTAAATGTTACTCCTAATAGAACACGATTGAATTCATCAATGTGTCCCTGGGGTGGGGTCTCTGAAATTTTTAGTGATGAATGAATTTGGTTGTTAATATAGGGAGGTGGGCTAATGGGATTTTAAGCTCTCCTTTTTCAGACCTGCCCCATTTCATCACGTCTGTCTCCCACACCTTCCCCCCGTCAAACCCACTACCTAAGACGCTGAGCACACGCCAGCGGCAGCAGCCCGGGGCAGTGTTTTCTCAAGCTCCCGAAGTGCTCGCCTTCTTTTTTCCATCTGCTTAAGCACACTCGGCTAAGTTCTCGCTGACTTAGCAGGCTCCTGCGAATGCTTCGGGAGCTGCACAGAAAAAAAAGAATTACAAAAAATAAATGAAGACGGCGTACAGGAAGTGTTTTCTTTGGATGACATTAGATGAGAGAAGTTGAACATGGAGAAATATAAAAAGACATGCTTAGGAGTTTACAGCAGAGTTAACGGACTTGCCCATGTAGTCAATCCCCAGCCTAATAACCTAGAAAAGATAAGAACTTTATATCTTAAATCGAGTAATATGCTGAATCCCTGCTGTACCTGTCCTGCTGCAGTTGCTTAAATACTTATTCTGCTAAGTTTAAACTATGAGTGTATACTCCCCTGAAAAGTGATTGCATAGATGTTGATTCCCTTGTCTGTTACCTTATTGACACTTGCAAATTGTTGAATCATCTCTAAGTGAATTGCTATGCAAGTATACTTTGATATTTCAGTTCCCTGCAGTCCAAAATGAAATCAAATAAAACCAGTATTCTATTTTTTTTTCTTGGACAAATCCTATGAAAAGCACAATCAAAGATTGAATTGATCAACAGGAAATATTTGCTTTCAATTGCAAATTCAAAGTCAATCCTACAGTACGTTCACCGTCCTGCTGCCTTAATGCTGTAGCTGGACCAAATCTGTGGCTGAAAATAGTTCTCCACAGAAACAGTATTATTCCCGTTTTTAATAATGTTGGCCAGAAAAAAATACAGCTCAGCTGTTTAGGGATTGTTTTAGAATTAAAAACAAAAGACAAAACTCTATATTGTTGACCTGTTTTATAAAGATGTTCGTCTTCAGTAATGAATGTGCTTGGGCCTAAGAGTCACAGACAGTAGGGAAATGTTAAGAGGTGAACTGCATTGTTGGTTCTGTTTTTTTTCCATGGGATTAGTTGACAATGAAAAAAGAATATTGTGGAGAATAATACAAGCTTCATCTTTCAAAGTGGTTTGTCTGTAATTAATACAACCACATCAGTGTACCCAGGCCCTAAGAAAGGCACTTAAAGTGGCATTTTATGCACTTTTCCATTGCACATGTTCACAATATGAGCCAAATCACTAGGTAAGCATCTGCTGTCTGTTCCTGCCTCAGCCTCCAGCTGGGGCCAATCTGTTGGTGAGGTGTTGCTCGGTGGTAGTAGCCAAAGCCTCACCAGCAAGCTGAGGGTACACACAGCCCACATACTAAAAGGGGCAGCTTATACTGTAGTGCAACCCAGAATGCACAACAGATACAAATGATCCTTGTGGCAATTTAATGTTGCCATTTTGGAAATTATCCTGTATCTAGAATGGCATTTTGAATGGAATGAAACCATATTATTAGCAGTAAATGAACAGGGACAGTGATGCGGAAATTATAATGCCAACACAGCGCAAATGGCCATCGCGCAATAACAGAAACATGGATGGGGAAGGACATACTTTAGATGACAGATTAATGTTGTCATGGTACCAAAATTAGCACTAATACTTAGAGCTATATCGGTCTTATATTGATATCGTGATATGAGACTAGATATCGTCTTAGATTTTGGATATTGTCATATTGTAATATGGGTTAAGTTGTCTTTTCGTGGTTTTAAAGGCTGCATTACAGAAAATTATGTAATTTTCTGAATTTACCACACTGTCTATTATTGGCCTTTACCCACTTAGTCATTGTATCCACATTACTGATAATTATTAATCAAAAATCTCATTGTGTATATATTTTGTGAAAGCACCAATAGTAAACACTACAAAATCTTTGCGGTATCGATATTGATGTATTTGTTCAAAAATATTGGGATATTTGATTTTCTCCACATCGCCCAGCCCTACTAATGCTACTGCCTAAATATCTTGACACTGATATTTATACCACGTCAAAAACCTGAAACTATGGAAAACTATTTAGAATTTTTTTAGTCTTCATTAAATAAACAAGTATACCTATGAAATAAATGAGGCAATAAGTACATTCAATATATAAATGAGTCAATATAGTTCCATCAATTAATTAATAAATAAATGTTTTTTTTATTTAGAAAAGGTTGTTTTTCAATGGACTCCTTTTTATTCCAGGGATTTGTGGTTCATAATTCCACATTTATTTCCCAGCTCTTTTTGTTTGCATCCGTTACATCCTAATGAATGGATTGGTTGCACAGCAGAATTAGCTATCATAATTGATAATTAATTCTATGACTAGAAGTTTAAATATAAGTACCTAACGATTGTATTAAAGTGTGGTATAGTTACTTTCTGCCACTGATAAAATGTAGGCTGATGATATATGGTGTAGGAAGCCTAAACATTAATTCCCGACATATTGATATCTGTCAGCTGCTTGGACACACATCTGTCTGCACTGACGTACCGTCACCTGTTGGGACACAGGTGTTGTCCATACAGTCTATGTTTCTGGCTCTGACTACAGCTCCTGAAAATAATGTTCAACTCGCAAATGTGTCTGCCTATGCCGTCATCTCACCCACCGAATTCCATCAACAGGAAATAACACTCACAGACTTTTCGCTGCTGAAATGTTTCGAGGCGGTCCAGGAGAGCATGGACAGGTACCCTGGCAGTGGGCAGTGAGGCGGAGGAACCGCAGGGTGCGCTAGCTAGCTAATTCTTGTCTCATTTGTGGTCTGATAAACAGTAAACTCATCAAATTCATTGCCCCATGTTGCTATTTTTTTAAGCTACTGTAGCTGTCATATTTCACAGAGACGGACCTTCAGTTCCCTTGAGAATTGAGAAACGTGAGATGCTGTAAACATGGGTAATTTCAGCTAAAATGTTCTTCGATCTAGCCTCTTAATCATGCTCTCAAAGTACACAAGGGTGATGCATTTAACCTTTAACATGGACAACATTTCTTTCCGAGGTCCACCTGCCAGAGTTTCCCAGAATTCTGTGGAAAACACTGTACTGGTACTAATAAAATGGGGAATTGTAGCATTTTTAATGGCAGGGTATTGCAATACCATAACCATTGAGTGTTCACTAGCCATGTCAAGCAAAGTGGTATAATTTGCTGTGATGCCAAAAACAGCACTGTTGTGTAGGCTGTATGTGTGATATTTTGACCTCTCCAAGTGGACATCAGGTATCCACTAATGCATTAAATCCCACCAGAGGGACTTTCCCTGTGGTCCATAGTGTAGGACAATACACAGCCTTAGCTAACGCTCACCAGCTCCATACAAGAAGTTGCGGGCAAGGACCCTACGCTGGGTGGATTATGTCTAAATAAAGCCTCGGCAGTGTATGAATCACTGTGTCACTGATCCCCTCTGCTTCCCAGACAACAGGTTTGCCTTCTGCAAGCTGTCATTGGCTTTCCACTCTTTCAAATGAAGAATTAAAAGAGAGGGAGAAATCGAGACTGTGTGAGGGAGAGAGGGGAGTTGACGTTCATCACTCGAGTGCCGTGGCTTAGCCTAAGAGGCTTGAATAATCAGTATGTTAAGCTGTCAGGGTGTGCGCTCGCACCTACCGCGCGCTTACAAACTCCTGGGTGCTTTTTAATCAAGCAAAAAACGCTGAGAGGCAGTGGCGAGTGCCAAGAGCCCTGGCTAAGAGATGAGCTTTAGAATATCTGTTAGACTTTCTCCTGACATCATCAGACGTGCGTTTTAACTGTAAGCTGCAGCTTTTTTCCCTTTTCTTTAAAGAGGACACAGTGATTTTTTTTCTCCATGCTTTTTATTTAATGTGAATCATCATATTCAGTGTAACCACCATATAGTACGCTGATTCTCTGCACATTCTACAAATAGAGTCCACATTCACTGTGAATGACGGTGTATGGGTATCTACATTGTTTTGGTGAAATCCAGCCTGCTGTGCATTTAACGTGTTGTGACCCACTGCACTATATGTGAGACCCACTGTCAGCAGCAGTTGCCAGCATAGCTGAACTGTCAGTCTCATTTTGATTTATGTTCTGTTTTGGCGAAAACAAAAGTTTCGGTGTTTGTCTATTTACTGTAGCATGTACCCTAATTTGTCCCATGCCAATAGGGTTTTACAAGTGTCATTCAAAACTCAGAATGACAGTGCTGTTTAAATGGTAAAATTCTTCCCAAATTGTGCATTCATGGGCAGTTGTACAGTTTGAGAAAATTACTTTCTTTAATCCTAAACCAGTTTATGAATGCAGTGCTGTGTCACAGGTGATTCTCAGCACCTAAATGTGTCTGATGTGCCACATTCTAGTTTGTATGTAGGGCTGGGGAAAAAATCGATTCTTAGATGGATCACGATTCTCTCTAGAATGATTTGATGCTCTATTCTGATAAGTTAATAATCGATTATTAGATTATTATTATTTTTTAATGGGATTTCTATTTAAAAGTTACTGTCTCCAGACATTTACAAATCAGAAAACCGAGTGACTGTAAGAGGACGGGATAATGGACAACAACTTAGAGTTTTGGCAAGAGTGCAGATCACACAAAAATGGCCAAAAAGGAAAAATAAGTTTTGAATATCTACACATGATCTAATGAGACATACATAAATTAATTAGACAAAACACATAAGTGCGGTTGATCTACGTATTCACATTACATCTGACCACCTCATCTTTCATGTTCTAAGATGCCAGTTTTCCACCTTTAAACATGACTGAGCCTCTGACATGAAGATCACTGGGAGAGAAGGGGACTTTCAAAGCATGTTTAATTAATCATTTATACTGTTTATGTTTAAGGCTTAAGCATGGAATGGCTACAAAATAAAGACCTCAGTAGACATGTATATCCAAATGTAACAAACTCAAATGTATAGTCCAACGCAGACCTTTTAAAGAATGATTTACATGTTGCAGACACAACTAAGGTGAGTGATGCTTCTTCGTCCCAAACTGGATTACAGTAAAAGAGCATTAAAGTTCAGATAAGAGAAAACAACACGAAAAGGGGTTTTGATAGATAGATTTTGGTTATTATATTCGAAAATACAACGTTGACGATTAAAGCCTGGCGGTATAATAGAACATGGCATGGATTGAAAGGTACCCCCCCAATCTTCCGAGGTCAAGGCTAATGGTCCATATCTGCTCGAGCCGAATCTGAACACGATCTGCCTTTCTTTCCATTGCGCGTATCAAATGTCAAACTACTGCCTGATTCCCGTGACACATTGTTCATTTCATCCTTCTTTTGTGAGAAAACTCAATTAATTTCACTTGGTTTCTACAAGCAGAAATTTCAAACAGCATGCTGTTGTCACAGTATTCATGGAAACCGTCACACTTTTCCTTTTGTTTTAACTAAGAACAAATTACTGTGCACAAAACCCGCTACGCTCTCTAATAGAAAAACTAATGTAGGCAGTAATGTGGGCCTGTAGTTTTGACTTTGAACTTTGGACTGATTTAACTTTATAACCTATCCTTAACCAAACACTATCACTTGGAAATAGCCCCAAAATAGTCCAGTTGGATCCCAGCTAGAGTCATTAATGAGCACATTCAAGCTCTGATCTAATAGAGAAATGACAACAGAAGGCTAACACTCCTCCATGGCTATTCTTTGATCACGACAGCTCTCCTAACTCCAAGCCAACAATAACATTTTCTTGTCACCACTTGAACTGGTTTTCCAAACCCCCTGCATTAGCCCGTATAAAAATAGCACTAACACAGGGGGCAGAGGGGCTGCCTATTTGTGACCATACGTCACCACCCAGAGTGATGCTAGGAAAGCAGCAGGGAAGGCTAAAGCCCTGTTCCTGCTCCACCTTTCCTTTCTCAGCCCACAGCCGCTTCCATTTTCCCTCTCCCAACTCTTCATCCTCTCCGATTGATCTCGCAGCCCTTCACCAGCTTAAATTACATCAGCCGGTGGCTGTGCACAGAGGCAGGAAGGCCCTCAGGTTTCACAGATCATAATTCTCTCCAATGGCATCATCTTTTAAAGGTGCCGTCTTTAATTTCAGCCACTGGCAATGCTTCACACCTCCAACCCGTGGCATTCTGTTATGAATTATGACACAGCATAGATTGTTTTTTAAGTTTATAGCTCATCTTAGTGACGGAGAACTGCTAAGCAATTGAGCGAGTGAGTGTGAAGGAGGGAGCGAGAGGTAAAAACAACCAACAGCCGCAGATGAGCCCAATGGATTGTTTGTATGTCAGTGTCTGATCAGCTGTGTTGACCCGGTGAGAGCATTACTGTACACACACATATTTTCAGTATTATAATATTATAATATATACTGTATATATACTATTATAATAAAGTTCTATGGCATTTATTTTCTGTATGTCTTGAGCCAAATCACAAAATGATAGCAATCACTTAATTTTCGTACAGCGTTAGTATACAGCTGTTAAAAAATAATAATTTCTGTATATTGTTATTAAGGCACTCAAATCTGTACTCCGTATCGGCCGTTACATCGAGTTCAGGTATCAGAATGGATATTAGAAAGGAAAAAATGGTATTGAAGCATCTTTAATCCCTGGCCCACATGGAGCTACCGCTCTCCAACAAACTCTTTTCCTCAATGTAATGAAGCTGAAAAGTGTTCAAGTAGCATTAAAAAAAAAACAGAAATACAAATTTGTGAATGTATAATTCCAGGAATCTACAGCTTCTTTAATATAGCGCTGTTTCAACAAGTGCAAGAGCAGTTAGCCGCCACAGTAAAGTCATTGAGAATAATAGAGGTAGTAGAGAATCAGACAAGAACTAAAGATAACAAATTGTAATTTATTGTTTTGCATTGTAACAAGTAGCATTATGTTGTATGGATTTTAAGATGACATAATAAGCTATAACGCTGAGCTGTCACCTGATAAGCTGCAGTGCTACTGATGGTGTGATTGGTGCAGTTGGGTGGGATGGGGGAGCATGGGCGTCAGTTTGGTTTGAAACGTGCTGGGGACAGAGACACATTCATTTTCTTTTTCTCTTTCGCGCAGGTCATGTTTTGAAAGACGCTGTCCTGTATCTTACTAAAGTAAATGAATAACAACGGGGTTTTATGTAGGCTCTACCTAAACAATGATCAATGATTAGAGCCTTTTGTAAGGAAAAAGCTTAACTTGGTTTAATGTACCTAAACAATGATCAATGATTAGAGCCTTTTGTAAGGAAAAAGCTTAACTTGGTTTAATGTACCTAAACAATGATCAATGATTACCACATTTCTCTCTCACATTGCTCTCATACCCACTGAGAACTGTCTAAAAATCTAACCCAAAGTCCTATTAATATGGACGTTATCTGACATTTTCAGCAGGGCAGGGGAGCGGCTGTGGGTTGAAAAGTCCTAATGTGAAAAACCTTAACATGATCTAATGTACCTAAACAACGATCAATAATCACCACATTTCTGGGTTGATTTTTTTTTTACATTTTTTTGTGAGAGAGAGAGAAAGAGAAAGCAAAGTCAATCTTTTGTAATTGAGACTAAAAACTTAAAATTAGAAGCAATTGAGGACCATGAGTCATCAAAGACTTGAGTCGCACTTCAGTCGCACACACAGCGTCCTCAGAATTGACTGAAGACGTGTCCTCAAATGACTATTGTTAGGTCAAAGGTTTTGTCAACTACTGTTTTGCATGGCTGAACGGTGCAAGATGGCTTGGGTCTGTGTCGCTTGGCTGCGTTTTAATGCTTCTTAGACCGAATAGGGATACTGTAACGGCTAGGGCTGTAACAATACCCCAAATCCGGGGTTCGGTTTGTATCATGATTTTGACCCACAATTCGATATTCTTTTGGGGGGCTAGGCTAGGCTAGGCTAATGGCAGTTTACTGAACCGTCGGGAAACAGACCCAGACACCTGATTCAAACAGCAGCCATTTGTAACGCAAATCACCTTCATCATCCCATTTATAGAAATGTTTATTAATGTGTGTTGTCCTTTAGGTACATTGATGTGTTATTGACTATATGAATTCATGTACCTGCTCATATGAAAGCTTTCTTACTGAGAGACCTGAGAAGGGACAGATAGATGTAGAAAAAGAAAACAGGTCACAGTGGTAACAGCACCTTTTGACAAATTACCAATAGAAATACCTGGCTATGAAAATTAAAGAAATGTGATTAAAGTATAAAAATGTATTAAGTCCAGCATCTAATATAAAATATTAATAATAAAGAGTTTGATAATATTTGAGTCTCTTGTGTGCAAATATTGCTGTGTGACTCTTGGGAAAAGCAAACAAAATGACAGAACACCTTAAAGTAATCAAAAAGCTAATAAAAAGTTAAAGCAGGTTTTTATTTGGACTCTTTAATCTTATTTTCAAATGTTCTAATATTCAAAATAAATACTAAATACGTTCCAAGATTTTTGTAATTATATTATATAAAATGTTCAACCTTTTTAAGATATAACTTTCTATAATTGCTCTAAATCATGTTCTTTGTTTACCAGTCTGTGGATGTTTGTAACTTTGGTAACAATTTTCAGTTCACCCACATTTAATTCATACACATCATGTGACTTTAATCAAAAGGTTAATCTTTATAATTCCTATTGTGGAAAAGTAGATGGTGGTTCAGTCTTAACTCTAGAATTTTTTTCAGCTTATTTTTTTTGCATCTCACGTCACACTTTTAGTCACTATGACTGCTAGGGTCAGAAACATTGTGCCAAAACATGAACAATAACGTTGCTGTCAACGGGCTTATCTGCTAATGTTAGCTATACTGTTACCTTGAAATAGGAAGGTTACCTCCCTACGGTAGTTGTGTAATTACGACTTCATGACTTTTCATAAACAGCTGGAGGAGCGGCGATGCCCTATTTCTGATACCATGGAGGCAGAAATTGTACCATGGCGGGCCGCCATCAACATAGAGGAGAAACTGCAGTTAACAATTAGTTCTCCAATATGTAATGTCTAAAGTCAGCCCACAACAGACCAACACAGAAATTCCTCTGCAGCCACTTTGTCTGCGTCCATTTGCTCTTCATCATTCTGCGACAGGCAGTCAGTGTCAGTGGCCTTTTTCACACTGAGCCAGTCCCTACCCAGGAAACCCCGGCACACTCTGTGCCCTGAGCCAGGCCAGCAGGAGATCCGGAACGGCTCGAAAAAGAGCCAAGGCACAAAGGGGCCAGCTGCTTGCAGAGCATTGGCTTTACATAGAAGGAAGCAAGGATTACTGAATATACTGGATACATGTAATCCATGTCTTTGTAGTGTGGTTGTTCCAAATGAGAAATAAGAAGTGGAAACAGGAATACTTTGAGAATTCATTTTGAGGAAGACATTTCTAGAGAATACAATACAACATCAGGGCTGGGCAATGTATCAATTCTGATATGAGACTAGATATCGTCTTCGATCGTGATATGACATAAGTGTTGTCTTTTCCTGGTTTTAAAGGCTGCATTACATTAAATTGGTGTGATTTTCTGAAGACTAGCTGTTCTATTATTTGCCTTTTCCCCACTTAGTCATTATATCTACATTACTGAAGATTATTTATCGTGTATCTAAATGTGAAGATTTTGTTAAAGCATCAGATGTCAACACTACAATATCGCCACAATATTGATAGTGGTATTTGGTCAAAAATATGGTGATATCTGGTTTTCTCCATATTGACTTGTACAATAAACATATTGGGAAAGGCTGCGACATATCAAGAAAGGAGACTATATCAGTAGAAAGCTGCACTTTAAAATAAAACTGCCATTGTTTTTTTTGTTTTATATTCAATTCAATGTTATTTTTTTCATCAAAAATGTTTTCCTTTCATTTGTTTTAAATTCAACAAGCAATTTGTCGTATACTAGCACAATACTGAAAGCAGCTGAAATGCAGAACTGAGATCACTTTAATATCTGTTTATTTATTAACGCATATTTTCCTGACATTGTGCAACATGTAATTACCAAGGATTCACTGAAAAATAACGAGCAAGTCGTAAACCGTCCTTGGCTTCATCCCCGTCTTCTCTCAATGACATTTGAAAAACAAAAGCTGTCCTCTCCCATTTCATATGCTGCTACATTTGTGTGTGTTTTCCCAAACCTCCCCAACACCTAGTGCCCCCAAACTGACATGTGTGGCATTATGTGATGTTAAAGTGTAAAACTGGTGTGACATGGCGAGCCACACTCATTGTCTGCATTAACGGCACCCAACTCCATTTAAGCTCAAAGCAGTGGCTTACAAGTGTGAGCAACACATCACCGAGGCTCGTAAATATCTCATTCAACAAGAGACTTTATGTATGCATTCTTATGTGAGCTTATACTGAGCGTTGACGTGCAGTAAGTTCATCAAATAGGGCTGCATCAGAGCTGCTGGGCTCATGTGGTGGGAAGAAAACGACGGTTATGTTTGGAGAGAAAAGCCATTTTATTTCGTAGCTACATTGGCAATCCTCTAAACCCGGACTATGTTACTTACAGCATGGCGATTTAAAGATATTAGGTGGTTAAGGTTTGTGACATTAAGTACTGAATGAAGCAACTTTCTCAAAAACGGAGGGATAGTTTTCCTTTGAGAATTACGTCATCTGTTGAGTCATGACAATGCGTTATTCACACAGTACAGCTGAGTGCTTGTGGTATACGCTAAAGTCAATCTATAGAAGTTTGCATTCGGCCTGGACTCTGTTAAGGTTCTAATGGCTCCTGCTGTATCAACTTGCTCTTTGTGATGATACATGGAAACTTGAGTGTGGGTTAATAGCGGGAGGATGAGCAGTTGCAACTTTGGCTGAGGGCCAGCTGAGCATCTGAGGGCTAGTGCAGGCAAAACACCTGCATGTTCCTTTGTGTAGTAAAAACACCCAATTTACACGTCCTAATGAACTAACAACCTAACACCTGAATGCACAATTGTGTGACATCATAAATACGCCTTTTGGTGAATGCTGCTCTCCCTCGAGGAAGCCCTGTTGGGAAGATCCTCATTCCCAGGATGCTTTGTCACAGATGCTAATTTTGTGTACATTAAAAAATTATGATCACAGAAAGAAAGGTCAAACTGTCTAATAGAGGTCTGTTTTTTTTTTTTTTTAAAGATGATAGTTACACAGATCTTAATATAATTGCATAATGAAAATAGTATAAAAACATGCACATTGAGATGCCCTAAATAGGGCAGGATACCTGACCTGTGATTGGATTATGAAAATATGTTTTTTAATTGATTTATCTAAGAATTTGGAAAAATAACATGAACACTCATAGCTTGGCAGATAATTTTTGCCATTTATCAATTAAAATAATATGATAATATAATATGAGATTTAAAAAAACATGTCATTTTTGTCCACATTTGCTCCTCAGTCATATTTAAACATTAAAACCATACCCTCCTCCTCACAAAAACACTCCAGAGAAACAAACCCCCACACAAGGAGGAGCATTTCCTCAGTTGTTGACATTGTTGTAAGTTCCAATTTTCAGATATGATAGAGTGGCTTTAAAATCTCCAGGCTGGCAGTATTGATGTCTAAAGCACTTTAGCAGTATCTCTGTCTCCCATACACACACACATGCACACACACACACACACACTCTCCACTTCCCCTTCCTGATAAAGTACAGGATGTGCGGATGGAGAACTAAGCAGTCATTATTTCATTTTATTTTTTGTCTCCTCTGCTGTTGCCAGGAATGCTTTATGGGCCATGTTAATATTGGACTTCTCCTGCTAGAAATATTGCTTGATTCAATCAAGCAAGTCGTTGCCTTGTAAAGTCATTACACTTTGTGCAATGTCATGCGTTCTGGAGCCAGTGGACGGTCATGTCAGTCCCAGCATCAGGGAAGTGGCCTAGCGAAAGCACGTGTGCCTGTCACGTCAGCACCTATAAATAGCCATCACCCAAGGAAACATAAACACTTTTCAAAAAATCAATTAGGGATGCGTTTTCCGTAACCGAAATACAGCATGTTGTCCTTTACAACTTGTGCTCTGGGCAGACCTTAAAATAAAAGACTTGACTCACTTTCCCAGTGAATTTGCGCACACTGAAAAGCCAGAGGGTATGAGATTGCAAAAGACACGAGGAGAGAAGATGACGAGATTGTGGGATGGAGAGGGAGGGGGAAGTTGATATCAGGGCAGAATATCAGAGGAAGCAGAAAAATACAGTGACCTCGCTGATATCATCTCCTGCAATTGTGTGACTTTTCTGAGAAGGACAGAAACGCTGCAGGGAACATTTAAAACGTACATACAAGAAAGATGGAGAGTCCAGAGACAGAACAGAGACAACTGAGTGTGAAGAAAACTAAAACAAAAGCAGAATACGAGGCGGGAAGTACTTTTTAAAGCCTCAGTGCCGGCTGAAATGAGGCTTACCTGCTCAGAGGTTCTGATTGGTTGGATGGAGAAGTGAGGAGAGTTAAAGGGTCCCGGGGTGGTCTGGGTGGTAGAGGGGTCTCGGTCCAGGCTCGAAGCAGGGCTGGAGGGTGGTCCAGGAGAGGGGAGAGGAAGGATGGAGTGACAGGGAGCAGGGAGACAGGGAGGCTAAAGGGGGGAGAAGAAACGCTGCTTGCCTCTCCCTCCCTTACTCTCTCTCTTTATCTCTTTTCTCCCACCAACAAACACACACACGCTCAGAGGCAGACACCAGAACCCCGAGTCACTCAGATAATAGGCAGAGAAAGAGTCTTTAGATTTACACGCTCTGCCAAGGGAGGGTGGGGTAAGATCTCCTCCCACTCTTCTCTAGGCAGCCAATGGGAGGCGGTCATAGAGGTGTTTAGTCAGCCAATGAAAGGGGAAGCAGCCAGTGCCTTGCCCCAGCCAATAAGTGCAATAGCTCATATCCAGTTGAAATAATTACAATATGGAAGGAGTGGTGAAAAAAAGCTTCCCTTTATTTATTTTTTTGAAGGACGGACAGAACGTTGTAGTCCAGCCAGTGAGTGTGATTTAGGGCTGGAACAGACATTAGAGTGATTAGATTCCGGGCCACTCAACCCGGCCCGACGTTACTGCATGCTGTTCTGCCGACCCGGCACAAACCCTGCAGCCACACTGAAAAAGAGGCTTCCGTCAGCTGGAGTTTGAGAATTACTCATGTTTGGTCAAACGAGCCACACATGCATGCAAAGGAAGGAACACATGCATGTGTTCACATTCACAGGCTCTCACGCACACCCACTTAATCAATTCCCTTCTGCCATGTACAGCACATTTACACTCGGTGTTCTCCTACTGCGCTCATCAACATCAACACTGAGCAGAGAAGAAGAACCGAAGTGTGAAATACCATCCAGCGTTGTTGCTCCTATGTTCACTAAATAATCGTGCTTCACTTCCACAAGTCTTATTTTATTTCCCCCCCCGCCCCTGCTCAATCGATGGCTCTGCCAAGCACCCAGCGTGATAAATGATCAATGGTGAACTGTCAGGTTGAGGAATGAAATGCACATCACCGTTCCACTCCTCGTTCTGCACAGGAAACGCCAGTTATACTGTAACATCAAGAACTGTGCAAAGAAGCAGGACTTTTCCGTTGTTGTTTTTGTCCTCAGACGCAGCTCGGCGACTTGCTGAAAGGTAGATCTTTTTTCAGGGATGTAGGGTAATCTCAGGGGCCGCCAGCTGTGTGTGTGGGGGGGGGGGGTTTGCAGTTTTTTTTGTTTTTTTTTGTTATATTTTTGCTGTGAGACTCAGCGTTTTTCTCCTTGATGTTTACAAGCTTTAACAATAACTTAGTCCCCAAGGAAAAATATCCATCAATTACCGCTTTTCAGAGTGGAAGGGGGGGTGGGGGGGTGGGGGGGTTAGATCCTATACCAGCATGCATTGGGCAAGCGGCAGGAGTAAGCCCTGCACAGGTCGGCAGTCTATCACAGGGCTTACACACATTATTATACACTTCATTCTTGCCTATGGGCACTGGAGTTTTTAAAAGTAAAGGCTGCATTTAGACAGTGGTTACCAGGGAACACTAGTAGTTGGTAGTAGTCTTTCCTGCCATGTCCTCACCTGCTTAAGATCCCTTGCATGGATCTATAATAATAATAATAATTATAATAATCCTATTGGACTGAATAGGAGCCATCCTTGGGGCCGGTATCCAGTTCTTATAATACATTCATGATCCCTTGACAAACTTTAATCTGAATAGGCTTGACCATGTCTTTTTGCATTTTCAGAAATAGAATATGTGCTACATATATATGGAATATTTGCTGGCTTCATATATCTGTTAAAGTGATGGCTTTTTTTTATTTTATAAATGTTCACCACTCCTTTATTCTGGCATGACAGGACCGTTACAGAAATAAGCATAATGTTAATGTGACCTGTTGGGTGGAGAGGGGGCATTGGCATAATGGAACAGGGGAAATCCTGTCTGATCACGTGCTGGATGTTAAGCATTTTGCTGTTTTTCTTCTTTATAATATCATTCATGCATTTTTTTTGGGGTCAAATTTAAAGAGGGATACTGACAAATGTATTACAGCACTCCTAAAGCTGAGTAAATGTGGATCTTCTCTTTCTCTCTGTGTATTTAACTCTGTGCTGCTGCAGCCTTTACATAAATCTGGCAGCATTCATTTCAGACTTAACATTAAAGTAACTCAGCTTTTTTATTATTTAAAATTCCTATTTGCATTTAGATGAGACATTGCTTGTATGCAATAGTTCATACAGCTGTGTGAAGAGTTTAGAGATTAAAGGTATTTCTTTACCAAGATAAAACCGTTGCATGTGTACGGCCTGCAGATTATCGCATTACTCGCCTTTTCAATGATCTTTTGCAGGAGCCCTGAGAATCAATGAGGCTGTCAATACCTGAGTGCATTAGAACATGGTCGGATATGCACAGCACAAGTGTTGCATCAAGCTGTCAGTTTAGTGGAGAATAAAATCCAGAAGTTTGTCTTTCTGTAAAATCGATGGAGGGGATGCATGGGAAAGAATATCCCTCGGCAGTGGTCCTTACTGGAGTGTTGCTTGTATAATGGCGTCTATAATTAGACATACATGTATTATAATGCTTAGGCATAGCACCCACACCATTTGTGGCACCACCTTATATGAATGTAACTAAAAGACTTCTCAGATCTAATGCATGTAGTTGGTCCCCAGTGGACGTATTTAGCAAGTTTATTTTTGGAATGTTATGTGTGATCTGCTATAGCTTTACCAACATTTTAGACACATATGTTAATAATATTGGTCCAAAATCATGTGAAATTGTTTAGTTTTTTTTTTTTTTTTTAGTGGGGAACCTTAAACCCCCCCACCAAATACTGCACCTAAGTCTTTCACAAATATAGGTAAAACATTGGCAGGATTATATTTATGTTTGACATCCTCTTCCCTCTTTGTATTTCGACAATGCAATGATTGTAAATTATGTTATGTCTGTTTCATTACATTGTCTCTGGACAATCCAATCCGTATGAAACCTACGGTGAAGCATTCAATAGCCAAAGCAGCACAGGGTTACAGATTCCAAAGGCAACACATTTACAGAAGCATAGTTTTACAAGCCCCGTCTGCGTGTGAGTGGAAGAAGAAGAGACATAAAAAATTCATTAGAAGATGGAAGGCGATGTCAGATTGAATCTGTTACCAGCTACACTGATGACCATGGCCAGTGAGCTGTGTAGGGCTGGTGAGGTAGCAGTGAACTGCCACTGTAGACTTGACCTGGCGGAATTGAGAATTACACAGGTCTCATTGGGAAGGAGATGCAAAAGACAGAAGTATGATAAATGAAGTTTTTAGTGGTTATTTCGTGGTGGTGGTCTGTATGTGTGGAGTCTCTCCTGCACACATACATTCCGGGATAGGAGAAAAAATCACTCTGGGTTGTTTGCATTTCTTTGAACCAAACAGTCATCTTGGGCTGTGCTAAGCTCCTGACACAGCGATGGTGCCTCTGCATAGTCTCAGGCATAGACATAATAAAGAGTAGACGCCGCATTGGCTGCTGAGCGCGAGAAATCCAGCCGCCATCTTGGACCGGTCATACTCGTTACTTGGCAGCAGAAGATACAAGATGCCAGAGTACTGTGCAGCATATTCCTGCTCAGATCGGCGGATTTTTTTTATCTTATCTCTTTCACTTTGGGTTCTGTGAAGCATTTTGTAGGCCTATATGTGTTTTGAAAATTGCTACATAAGTTAAGTTCCAAAAGCAGCACTAATGTATGCTTGTGTTGTTATTACATTGGGATTGTCTCTGGTTTAGTTGGGATTTGTTTGATAAGACTTGCACGTTACTCTTATAAGATAGATAGATAGATAGAGATATATATATAATTATATAGCCTTTTCAATAGCAATGTGCTTGAGTACAGAGTCAACACAACATAAAAGAGGTGTATCTGTCCAAATACTTATGTAATAAGAGCTGAGACAGCTGGTCATTTATCAAATATATCGAAAGTCGCAATAAGTATGCAATATTTAGTTTATTTTGTGGAGCTGTCCTGTTAACTTTATTTATGTATTTTATACTGTCCAACCAGTAGAACCCGTCCTGTTCTGTAGACATGGTCCTTAGTTATTTATATTATAACTTTATTTATGTATTTTATACTGTCCAACCAGTAGAACCCGTCCTGTCCTGTAAACATGGTCCTTAGTTATTTATATTATAACTTTATTTATGTATTTTATACTGTCCAACCAGTAGAACCCGTCCTGTCCTGTAAACATGGTCCTTAGTTATTTATATTATAACTTTATTTATGTATTTTATACTGTCCAACCAGTAGAACCCGTCCTGTTCTGTAGACATGGTCCTTAGTTATTATTATTAGTAGTATTTATACCTATTATAGCCTACATCATATATGTGATGTAGGGGTATTTATACCTATTGTAGCCTACATCATATATGTTATGTAGGGGTATTTATACCTATTATAGCCAACATCATATATGTGATGTAGGGGTATTTATACCTATTGTAGCCTACATCATATATGTTATGTAGGGGTATTTATACCTATTATAGCCTACATCATATATGTGATGTAGGGGTATTTATACCTATTATAGCCTACATCATATATGTGATGTAGGGGTATTTATACCTATTGTAGCCTACATCATATATGTTATGTAGGGGTATTTTGCAAATACCTATCATTTACAAATGATAGATACACCGAGGATGTCTGGTCTAGGGTGACCAGACGTCCTCGGATTTAGGGGACAGTCCCCGTTTTTGTCCCCTGACTAAATACAGAAGAAAAACTACCTCTGTCCTTGTTCTTTTTTTTTAAAGACACAACATTAGGTTTTTCAATCAGATTTATAGTCAAATTGGAAATATCCCCGTTGCTCTCCCTTTTCGGGGATTATGTTTCCAGTTTTGATCTCGGACGTCTGGTGAATTTATATCATATCAGAATATTCTATTACTGTTAAGCACACTATGAATATTAAAATACGCCTAATCATGTGTCCTGTATCATAGCTACATGTATGACCTTTGTAGCAAAAAAAAACATGAAAATCAGTTCGGTATTCAGTGAGATTGATTAATTAAACGCGCTGACAGCTCATTGCACCTGCCAAACACATTACACTGTGTGGAGCGGGTGACCGGTCCAAGATGGCGGCCCCAAATCTCGTCAGCGCCAATAGGCAGTAGCGGTCGATGCGGCGTCTACTCTTTATTATGTCTATGGTCTCAGGAAGGAACTTGTTTTGGTGGAACATTTGCACCCACAAAAGAAAACCCCACATACAATATTAAATGTTCACACAAGGGACTATTCTAGGGACAGGCATTGGAAATTAGCAATTGCAGCGATCCTCTCCAATCAATCCCAAATGTTCCAGTTAGTTTGTAAATGCTGTAAACATATTCTTTGTAAATCGTTACAATCATTCACTGAAAGAACCAAGCAGGCCTGCCTGGTTGCCCAATTCACATTTTTTTTTAAACTTGCCTTTTTTAGCGTGTAGCTTGCTAACTCAAAGTTTGTTGTTTCTCAAAGAGAACAGAGTTTGAGAATGGCAACACACAGAGAGCGGATGGTGAGTGACATCCAGTGTGTGAGCCATGCGCTAGATGTCAGGCAATTATCCAGGAAATGCTGTTTGTTTAACCAGACTAGATACATACTGGTCTGGTGTTAGGTTTTTCTTTGATGAAAAGTGCTCTATATCCTGGAAGCTGCTATGTTTTGGCTCAGAACTTTGGCAAGAGCTGAATAATTATTTTTCCTCAGTGCTGCTAAGTGACAGCCATACATAAAAATACATAATATATGCATTTCACCAAATGCATTAAAATATATTACATTATAGGAAAGGCAATCAGTGATACAAAATCAGAATTGGCCAGTGGGGTAAGCCAGGATCTTTTCCCCTCTGTACCTCAAGCCTGTTTGACAGGAAGTGGCTGTACCTTGACTTTGAGTTATGCCTCACAAATGTAAAGGTGATAGGTTTTAGAGCTGTACATCGGTCATTGTAAAGGAGAGAGCAGGTATGGTGAAGTGGTAAAAGCCGATGCCAGGAATATCCACTCTAGATAACATCCTCTTCATCAAATATTTAAAGACAGGAGGGGTAAAAAATAGACTTAAATGCCATAAAATTCACAAGGGGATTTATAGACTGGGAGATTGTTACTCATTATCTATCTAAATGTCAGTGAAATGTGAAAAGCCTTGCGGTGGGCTGCAAGTACCTCAGACACTACACAAATGTTGCTCTAGGCTTCATTGTTAGCCTTTAATTTGATGGGGAAACATGGTGGTGTCGTTAGAGACAGAATGCTTAGAATGATAATGTACTAATAACTTATGGCAGGTCTTTAAACTAATTTCCATGGGGAGTTGTTCCAATATCAATACCAGTATCAAAAAAGCTAGTTTCACCTGCATAACGGCGTATTTGCTAACATTAGCTCTCTGTTACTGGAAATCTATTCTTCTTCACAGCTCTAAAAACAGTAGCTTACATAGCAAGTTGCCCTTCTGTTTTTAGAATGGGGAAGAAGAATTGATTCTCGGTTTGGTCTGCTTGTGAAGATTCCAACAGAGTGTAGTCTAATGAATACTCATGCTAATGTTAGCAAAATGTCAGCAATTTGGCAATATTTTACACTGAAAAATCCCACCAGTAAAAGGGAAAAAATGCAATTGAAAGATATTCCATTTACCTGTCCACTAAAACATTTGCCATTATATTTAGTAAGGTTGGTATTATACAAAAAAATAAGCTTTCTCTTCTCTCATAAAAAGCACAATAGGAGTTCACAAAACAAAGTAGCTCTGTAACTAAGTGGTGAGTGCAGTGTTAAGACATTGTTAGATTTGGGGTAATGTGACAGCGAGTCACTGGCGTCCAATAAACACAGAGCCGAGATCTGACAAGTGTGGCTTTTCGCATCCGCCCCGAATGTAATTAAGTCCCCCAATATCTGGTTGTCACCTTGTTGTATCATTACCCAGACTGGATCATTTCACTGTACTTAGCTATTACTAAGCACCCACTAAATATAGCTTTCCTCCGGCAACCAGTGTGATAGCACTTGGCAGTAAAGCCAGCTGTGGGTTATTACATCCCAACCATCCCCCACACCCACTCTGACTTTACTCAGTCAAGAAGATTTTAATTCAGTACTTGCCACTCAGTAAGTTATGTTGTTTTCCTGAAGATTTACCAAGGACATTGACGAATCGGACAGGAGTTATGATGCTAGTTTATTTTTCTTTCAACCAGGGACACTGCAGCGACACTGAGCCCCACCAGTCAATTAAAATAAGCCTCAGAGCCCTCGTAAGGCTGCCCAGCGGGCGGAGATGCTTAAGAGGCAGATTTGATGGAATTGAGTGGGAAGTGACTGTATTTACTGATTATTTTTATGGAATGCTCGCTTTTATTACAGGGTGGATGCATGGATGAATACAGCTGCGCTTGATTCCTAAATTACATGCCATGTAGGACGATGCCTTCAGGCTCCCAATATTTAATACCAACTTTGGCATGAGTTTAGGGAAACTTGAAAGAAACTGACCCCAGCAAAGTTTTTCCAATGTCCACTGTATTGAAATACAAGGCTGTTTTAGTATACATTCCCAGGGAACTAAACGGTATGGTAAAATTAACGGTCTCAAAACCAAGTTATAGAGAATTGGTTACATGTTTACAGGCTATAGATCTTGTTTGGCAACATGTACAGTATACAACTGTATTTTCCGTGATTGTACCGGATGGCACAATATAATATGATAAATAGTGAATCATAATATCAATACTCTGAGCAGAGAAAAGACTAATATGATTACACAAATTGTAAGCCTAGTTCTGTGAGGTGGATCTGCTGTATAGGCTTAGTGCCAAGAAATGTGCAGGATTAGGTGGTGAGTATCAGTTACGGACAGATAGTATGATGGACCATGTCATATAGCATATGTGGCACAGGCAAATATATTTTAAACTTTAAATCAAACATCTGTCTTGGTTTGTCCTTTTGTTGGTTTGTCAGCAGGATTACAAAAAACAACTACCACCCCGACTTTCATGATACCTGGTGGGATGGTTTAGCCAAGGAAGAACCCATTCAATTAAGGAGTGGATCTAAAACCTGGGGAAGGTGCACAGATTAGTAGAGGTGTGATATTTGTATATTACTATTATTACAAAATATTGTACAGTCATTCGTGGATAAATCCGTCTGACCTTTGCCAACACCTGCCTTTCCCTTTAGCGCCAACACAAGGTGGATAGTTGTTCAGTAAAATGTCTCAACAACCGTTGTTTGGATTGGAATTAAATTTAATTCAGACATTCATGTCTCCTAAGTGATGAATTACAACTACATTGGTGACGTTAGCTAATAGTATTCCCATCAACCTCAGCTGTACTTTGTGTTTAGTGCTAATTAGCAAATGTTAGCATTCTAACCTAACATGGTAAACATTATATCTGCAAAACATCAGAATGCCATTGTATTTGTTGGCAAGCTAGCTTTAGCATTTAGCTCAGTGCAATGATGGGCCCAAAGTGGCTAATGTATCTATGGCATGTGTGTCTTAGGATATTTTAGGACTTTCTGTGAAAATGAAACTGCTTCTTCAGCAGTATGTCTACAAACTGTTCTGGGAGATTGTATAAGTTTATTTTTTTTGTTTGTGCTTCCTGTTACATTTAGACCTGCTAAAATACAATAACTCACACTGCTGCTCTCCATACTTTCCTTTTGTCTCCAGAACAACTTCTGCAACCCCAAACTTACTGCTGTCTTTTTTGGCATTTGATATTCATTGTCTACCTTACTCTATTTTTGTCATTTGGATGTGTTAATGCTGTGCAGCTGCTATAACTCATTTCTGTCAAAGTATACTTTCACAACGTAAACATACTCTCCACAGTTCTACGGTGCATGTGCTTAAAGGCAAAAGGTCCAATTTACTTTTATTGCCAGATGCCATAATTTCTACGTTTGCCAATAGTCGACTAATTGGTCATTTTGGTCTCAGCCGACTAAGACTTTTTAGTCGATTTGTAATTTTTTTTATACTTTAACTAAATCATTTCCAAGAGACATGGGCACATCTCTGCTAAATACAAGATTTAGAGCGGAGCTTTTGCATAATTCTTTGTGGAGATACTAAGTTTTACAAATCTGTTGAAAGTCAATTTATTAAGTCATATTTAACAGTGTTAGTCGACTAAAAATGTCTTTAGTCAAAGACAAGTCTATTGATTTCCTCTACATATAGTACAGTAGCATTACAATGTAAATTAATCACAAAATGATCATAGCTCTTAGTGTAGTTTTAGTTAGCTTTGTGTGCCCCTCTATACCTTGTAAAACAAGGCACTATTATATATATATATATATATATATATATATATATATATATATATATATATATATATATATATATATATATATATATATATATAATATACACACACAGTTCATCCACTTGGTGCTTGGTACACACTCCATCATCCCAGAGAGTTGCAATCCCCAGATGGCAAGCAGTCACCACACCACTAGTGATGCTGACTAGCATGGCGGTGGAGGCCACTGAAGCTCACTAAATAACATACCATATCTACAACATATGTTTGTTTGCAAGCTAGTTGCCTGGCAACCATACGATGAATCAACTCATTGGAAGCCAAGAAGTTCACTTCATCAGTCACTTTTTGTATGAATTAAACAAATGAGGTACGTGTTAATTAGTGGTCTTCAGAGGTGCTGCTCTGCATACGTGGAGTTTGCTTGGGGGGCAGGGCGAGCACTGCCCCCCATGGTGGCTGAAACGGGTGATTGCATTGTTTCAAAAATTAGCATCTGGCATGACCAGATAGTTTATAAATATTTTAAATAACAGAAAACAAATAAATGGTGGTAGGTATTACATCTAATTTCATATACTGCTTTAGTAAAAACTCTACTTTTTCAGGGCTCTTCAGTTTCATTTTTAAATAAATTTCAAATACATCACAAATGCTACTACTTTCTTCTGTGAGTTTTAAACAGACTGTATAAAATCTTCTCTTCATTGAGGCCTCTATGTTTACAGTACGGTGGCCGGGAAGTGCAAAACAACTTTACAAAGATCGAGACAAATTTACATTAAAAAAATCTATGTTTGGTTAAAATTATCGAGTAAATGTTAAGTACATAAAGTAAAAAAATTAAAGTAAATGAAACCGAGGGGTCTCCATATACATTGCCCAACAGGCAACAATGGCTGCCACAGATCAAAATGAAATGACTAATGAAAAAATATAATAACGTTGGTTTGGTACTGCCAATTTGTTTTGATTTGTCATGGTCAAGAAAATCATGGCAAAGAATCGTGGTTCGTAGTTTCCCCCGAATCGTGCAGGCCTATCTCTGGGTTATGGGGTTAAGTGACAAGTAGCTGTCACCTGAGACCATTGTCGACGCATATGCAGGACGCAAAAAACAAAAGTTACTGTTGCACTAGACATCTTGCCGTGCCAACGTTGCAATAAAGGTTGTCTAAATGCCATGTATATAAATTTGCTGTGAGTAGGGCTGGGCAATATATCGATGTTGTATCGATATCGCGATATGAGACTAGATATCGTCTTACATTTTGGCTATACTGTATACAGTATGTGGTAAGTGTTGTCTTTTTCTGGCATTACAGGCTGCATTACACTAAAGTGATGTCATTTTCTGAACTTACCAGACTGTTCTAGCTGTTCTATTATTTACCATTACCCACTTAGTCATTAAATCATTTCTGGAGAATATTTATCAAAAATCTCATTGTGTAAATTACATTTTGTTAAAGCACCAATAGTCAACCATACAATATCGTCGCAATATCAACATTGAGGTATTTGGTCAAGAATATCGTGATATCTGATTTTCTCTATATCACCCAGCCCTATCTGTGAGCTTACTAATTGATTGCACGTTTTGTGTAGATTTGGACTTTGTTTAAATGGCAAAATGGAGAGGCCTCGCTCACCTGTTTGGAGCTGGCAGGGGAATGTGATGGGCGTAGAGATACACCGTGAGCCTTTTTGTGGATCTACTGATTTTTTGTTTCATTGGATTACGGCAAAATATGGATCTTTTTTTCATTTTATGGTGTGATAGCGCTTTGTTTCTGCATTTTGAGGCATCTCGACAGACTGTAGGTCAAACACTGATTGTTCACTGTTACATTTTAAATGAATTTAAGTGTCGGGGCATTCCACCACCGTCTGTCTATTGAATCAAGACAGCCGTGCTGCGATTGGATTGTTGCATATTAAAAATAAACACGTATGTTAATTTAGCGTGTTTGTTTTGTCCATACATGCTGTGTTCGTGCTATGTTCAAGTGATAGTACAGGTCTCAGCTGCGACAATGAGTTGTCGGCTCAAATGTCAATCTCTGTGAATTGTGTTACTTTTGTACAGAACCAGGATTGCGTTTTCCACCAGTCTTTATGCAGAGTATTATCAATGTATTATCTTGAACAAGAAAGCAAAACACACATTTTACTAAATGTTTTTCCTTTTTAGGAAGAAGCACAAAGCATGAAATAATCACCCAGCCCAGACTTCTGGTTGGGTATAACTGCCCGGACTGAACCTCAACCTGTTCTTGGGAAGAAAAATGGCGACCAGCAGGTCAGTGAGCTCCAGTTTTGCCTAAACGCTTTGGTGTCTGAGCCAAAAAACTTCATGTAATGCAAATATCAGAGTGCTATTCTGCAGAGATGAGTGACCAAGCCTATAGAGAGGCACATTTGATTGCTATAAAATACCACGGCCAACCTTTGGGTACTCTGAAGACATCTGTGTTAAATACCACATTGTGTTGCTCCGGCTCTGCCGATGAACCACGTCATTCTGCCAAAAGCTGCAATTTATGTTATTATTCAGTCATCGTCGTGTTGTTTCACTAGCTGTGTGACGTGGGAACATCACGATCTGCAGTTACATATAGAGATAAATAAGGTACTGTTCACTATAACCACCTGAATGTAAGAAGCTCTCCTCTAGTTGGCATATCATTTCAAAGTAACTACTAAATTAGGGCAACTGTGAATAATTCAAATTAATCTTCTTAATCAAATATTATCTTGAAACGCCTCTTAACTTTAAAGAAGAGATTTAAGTGGATTTCATGAGCTATCGTCAATGACTGGTGACCTAATTCAGTTCTCTTTTAAAATCCACTTTACTCGTAGACCTACAGCAAACGTATGCATGACTGCCTGGTAATTTGAATTATTTTATTTTTTAAATGTCAATCTTGGCTTGTCAGACATTAGTTAGAGACATTGTGATCTTCTTGCAGTACTTCATAAAACGCTACATAACATCACTTCCAGCAACCTTCAGGGAGAACAATGAGAGCAAAACAGCATCATTGTTTTGTTTTCAGCAAAGAACATAACCACCCTGAATCCGTCAGCACCTTAGCGTGTCACTTTCTAATGAGCCTGCAATTAACCGTTAGGCTAAAGACAACTTTTTAACTGGTTTCAGCCGTCGTTCCGTTACAGACGCAAACTAACCACGGACAGTAGTGTCGCTCTAGGACTCACAGCGGTGCGTCACTGCCAAATGAATATAAAGAAAACGCAATGGCAATTTTTTTGCATACATTTTTTTTTTCCTGGCCTGTCGACCAGCCCACACAGCCATAGGAGAAACACTGAATTTTATAGAATGATTTCATGGTTAAATTGAATTAGTGAGCAGCTGTAGATTAACTGTGAAGGTTAATAGATACCCTGAAAAGAATAAGCGGTTACAAATATCGGATGATTAAATGATGTATTGAGCGCCTCCTCTCATTGCCACCAGAGACACTGATTTGTGGTGGAGTCAATACCACCGGCAACATGTCATTGAGAAGGACATAAAACTGCTGGTGAAGGCTGCCGGGTCAAATGTGTCAGGGCCACAGTGACATCAGAGATCCTCAGGAGTAGGCTCATTACATTACATGTCATTTAGCTGATGCTTTTATCCAAAGCGACTTTCAATTAAGTAATTTCAACCTTGAAGGTACAAACTCCTGACAGCAAGAAGAAAGTGCACATTGGCTCGGATTAAGCCAAACTACAAAGAGCCACATGAAAGTGCAACCAAGGTGCAGTCGAAAGAGATGTGATTTTTGGCCTGAGGCAGAAGATGTGAAGGCTTTCGGCCATCCTGATGTCAATGGGGATTGATTAGTTCTCTATCCCCGTGAGGAGGCAGCAAGCAGGTTGGCTGATGCAGAGCGGAGCCGGCTGGCTGAGGTGTAGGGTTTGACCGTGTCCTGGATGTAAGCTGGTTCGGAGCTATTCATTAGTCAAATGTATCAGCCGTGTGAATGGTAAAGGGAGAGCTTTGTTTTGAGAGAAATTTTCTCTCGAATTTATAAGAGATTTTCTAGGGTAAACTTACCCATTAAGCCCACCGAAATCTGTTCTATTATTTTTCATACATATTGACATAGTTTATTAACATAATTTTTGTTAAAATGTAAGATTAATCTCTCAATTGAAAATACATTCATTTATTTGTGTATATTTTATCATATACAATAAAAATATTTTATGAATAATGTCAAAAGTCTGGCATGGGCGTAATTAATACCGTGGCAGCATTAAAGCCCACATGTTCCAAATAAGCCCACAACAAAAATGATTGACAAAATATAAAAATGTATTATTATAAATGCATTGAAAACACTATTTAACTATTTATTCAATAATATGTCTTACATTCACTAGTAACTAAAAAACATTTAATTTAATTTAATTTTAAATGTTTGGCTTGCTTAAGTCAATTTGTCACCGGAACCAATAACGACCATCATCAAACCACAAACATGACTTGAGGAGCAGCTTGTGAAGATACGACTACAGTTTTTATTCTAATAAGCTACACTCATAGGTTTTTTTGTTGTTTTTTGTAAATATTGATGATATAACAATTTTTACAGTAGTAAAAACACTGACACTAAAACAGTAATTAACCTGTCTTACATTAACATTTGTTACATTACATTAAGTATTTAAAAAAAAAAAAAAAAAGTTTGTTGGCATGCTTTTGCCAACTCATCCTCCTGACTTCCGACCAGTGTCACTCACTTCTGATGAAGACGTTAGAGCAGCTCTTCCTCAGCCTCTTCAGACCCCAGGTACAGCACGCCCAGGACTGCCTGCAGTTTGCGTACCAGCCAGATGTTGGCATGGAGGATGCCATTCATGCTACACCGGGTCCACTCCCATCTGGATAAGGGGAACGGCACAGTGAGGATCTTCTTCTTCTCCAGGGCCTTTAATACAATCCAGCCCCCTATACTTCAGGACAAACTGAACAGGATGGAAGTGGTCCCTTATCTGGTAGACTGGATCAGAGACTACCTCACTGATAGGCCACAGGGGGGGCAGCATATCCAAGAAGGACACCTTCAGGCAGGATAAACTGATCAGGCGGGCCGGCTCTATGGTTGGCATGAAGCTGGACTCACTGGTGACGGTGGCAGAGAGGAGGACACTGGACAAACTGCTGGACATTATTGACAATGCCAATCCTCTTTTTCTCTCTATACTGTACTCTTCTTGCTAAAAATGGATGCTAGAAATTTCAATTTCCTTGCGGGAGTCATCCCAAAAGGATTAATAAAGAGGAGTCTAAGTCTACGGTGACTACCGGGGAAATAAAGGTGATATGTTCACACCTAAATGAAATAAATTTATAAAGCTATGCCTGGAGCCTAAATATGCTGTAAATTTGCCACCATAGTTATCCATTCTGGGGCTTCTTCTGTTTAACATCTACATGCTTCCACTGGCTCAGATTATGGAAAACAACAAAATAAGTTACCATAGTTATACGGACGACACACAAATTTACATAACCTTATCGCCAATACAAAAACTGACTAAGTGCATCGAACAAATTAACGGCTGGATGTGCCAGAACTTTCTGAAATTAAATGAAGGAAAAATTGAGGTGGTTGTTTTTGGAGCAAAAGAGGAACAATTAAAAGTCTGCGCTCAACTTTAAACAACAATGTTAAGAACAACAGACAAAGCCAGAAATCTTGGTGTAGTCATGGACTCTGACCTGAATAACAGCCACATTAAGACAATTACTAAGTCAGCCTTTTATCACCTTAAGAATATATCAATTAAAGGACTCATGTGTCAACAGGATTTGGAAAAACTTGTCCATGCTTTCATCTTCAGTAGACTTGACTACTGTAACGGTGTCTTTACAGGTCTCACTAAAAAATCAATCAGACAGCTGCAGCTGATTCAGAACGCTGCTGCTCGAGTCCTCACTAAGACCAAGAGACTGGATCACATCACTCCAGTCCTGAAGTCTTTACACTGGCTTCCTGTGCCTCAAAGAATTGACTTTAAAGTACTTTTGCTAGTTTATAAATCAATAAATGGTTTCGGGCCAAAATACATTTCTGATCTGCTACTACACTATGACCCCCCCAGACCTCTCAGGTCATCTGGGACAGGTCTGCTTTCTGTCCCCAGAGTCAGAACTAAACCGGGGGAAGCAGTGTTCAGTTTCAATGCTCCTCATATCTGGAATAAACTCCCAGAAACCTGCAGATCTGCTGCTACTCAGTTCTTTTAAATTAAGGCTGAAGACCTTTCTTTTTGATGTTGCCTTTCTTTAAATGACTGTTTCTTTAATGTTCAATTTCTTATACTGCACTGTAACTTTTATTCTTGTGTTTTATGTGTCTTAATGTTCTTAATTTTAACTGTTTATTCACGCGTTTTATCTGTTTTTATTTTTTTTAACAGTTTTTCTAACTGATTTTGTGTAAAGCACTTTGAATTGCCCTGTTGCTGAAATGTGCTCTAGAAATAAAGCTGCCTTGCCTTGCCTTGCCTTGCCTTCTGTTGCCAAACTTTCAGAATTATCAAGGTATTTTTATTCAAAGTTGGCTACAACAAGCTACTTTTTAGCTCACTGTAACATTTAAGCCCAATTTGAAGAAAACGGGATTTAAAAAAAAATGTAGCCCACCCAAACCATTTGTGTCTTAATTTGTAGATCAATGTAAAGTGAATCACAAAACATTTTGTGTACATACTTAGCATTTTAAATCCTTCGGCAGTGTATCAGCATGGCTATATTTTGACCTTGTGATTTGCTTGCTACGGTAACTAGCAAAACTCATCTTTCCAAATGAAATACAAAAAAAATTACTTGATAATAACACAACAATCAAATCAATAATCTCTCCATTTAAGTAATATGAATTTACTCACCAAGTTCGTGGTTGTAAATTGTTACACAGTAGGTCCACAAAAAAGGGTCATGTATATCTCTACCCCGGTCACATTCACCAGCCAGCTCCAAAGATTTAAACAAAGTGGAATAAAATGTGTACAAGTCCAAATCTAAAATGCACAATCAAGTAATAAGCTGACATCGGATGTATATACATGGCATTACGGCACGTGCAAGATGTCCACACTAGTACAACAGTAGTTTTCGTTTTGTGTTTTCTCCAGTGAACTTGGACTTAAATTTGGGAGGATTGTTCAATTGTAAAAACCTATCCTGATTGTACATCCTAGTTCAATCTTAGTTCACTGGATCAGTAACTATTTAGTGTAGGCTGCGGTACATTCATGGAACAACAGGGAGAGGGGGAAATAACTGATGAATACACTGTGTTCTGGTCACGTTAACAGTGTGCATGGAATTTATCACGCCATTATAGTTTCTAGATTTTAGAATCCAATTTCTTTACTGTCTTACTTTTCTATGACCATATATGGGCAATTTTACTTTTCATCACTATGACGTTTTAATGCATTTTTCCACATACTATACTTACTGAACATTTTTATGACTTTTTTCAACATGCTACATCATGGAATTTTTATTGTTTTGACTGTAACTTTCTTTGACATGCATGTATTATTTTTCACTTTTTACTACGACTTATTTATCACTTTTTTCATTGTACTATACAATGACTTATTTCAACATACTATACTAAAACTCCTTTACCACTTTTTGCAACAAACTATACCAAGACCTTTTTCGGCATAGCATATTATGACCATTTTTATCACTTTTTTGAAAATACTATAGTAGGACTATAGTATCACTGTTTTGGACATGCTATACTATGACTTTTTCCGAAATACTATTCAATGACTTTTTATAATTTTTTTGCACCTGCTATACGCTATGGAATGCTGTTTTATTAAATATTATATACATGAATGAATACATACATGCATAAATAAAAAAATGACTTTGAAATACCTCATGAAAAAAAATGAGGCAATAGATAAGTAAATAAATGTAAATATTTATATACAAATATATCAGTTAGTTAAATAAATATATTAAAAGGCTCTGTTTTTAATGTGATGATTTGCATATAAGAACCAGAAATGAAGAGAGGGTAATAAATAAATGTGGATTTATGAAATAACAATCTCTTAAATAATAAACATGGACTTATTAAATAAAAGTACCATGTAATAATTAAAAGTAAAAACGTTTAATATATTTATTTAACTTATTGATTCATTTTTACATGCATATTTACATTTATTTATGTATCTATTTCCTGATTTATTTATTTCATTATGTTTTTCAAAGGCATATTTATATTTATTCATGAATTTATTTAATATGGAATAAAACTGCTTTCCATAATACTCTACCATGACTTTTTATAATTGTTTTAGACATGCTATACAATAACTTTTTCACTTTTTTTGATATACTATACTATGAAGTTTTAATTACTTTTTTTGCGACATTATACTATGACTTTTTTAATCACTTGACTTTTTGTCGCAAATAAATATAATTGTAAATAAAAAAATCTAATTGGCTGTAATGTTTTCCATGATGGATGTTAAAGATAAAGAACAAGGCTTTCAAACAAGTTGTTTAGGATTAATTAACACGCTTGAATCAAAGATGGCTGAAACTTGTCTAGTACTGGAACCCAGAAGCAGACCCGGACAAGGTAAGTTGGAAGTTGTCATACATTAAAATACATTAAAAAGTTGGGGATGACACAATAAAGCCCTAAAACTGTTTTTCCAGATTAGTCCTAGATCTGGGGGTATGTCCCTAGTGGAGTACCTGTGAACTTCGTTTACGCTATTCAAATATTTTCTAACATATTTGGGAACATCTCCATAAACTTTTTTTGTGTACCATACCCAGCTTGTGAGGACTAGTTTAAGTTTTCTTCCATGGCGCACTCCCACCATCTTCACTCCTACCAGATAGACCTCCAGTGGCATGAGGGAACCCATAACGACCTTCGTCTGGTAGGAGTTGCAGGGGCGGCCGGTGGTCCGGTCAGTTGGACTCCGCCTGTGCCTGTCTCCAGGTGCAGGTTTGTCTTTGGTGGTTCCTTCCCCAGCCACTGTACCCTCCCGAGTTAACCCACGTAGTTGTGGAGTTTCCTTCTTCCTCCTTCCCAGCCGTTGTGGTGGTTCTCACACCACCATCTCCCTCCTGCACCCCTGTTGGGGTCTTCACTATTTACCCATAGCTGGGGCTATTTACCCATAGCTGGGACAGTGGTTGACGGGCATCAGGGCGTTTCTACTCACCGAAGGGACTGCATGCCGCGTCTCTGGGGCCCACTGCTGCTCCGAGATCCTGTACAACTTAGCCTGGAACCACAAGGGACCAGTTACCATGTGTGCCACGGGGAGGCGTGTACGAGGTCTTGGCAGTGGAGAGGCTATGTACCGGCGGAGGAAGCGACACACACTCGGCTCCTCTTTCAGCCGCTGAAAACAAAGGGCTGTCCGGTGGCAGTAGCTGAGAGCACAAGTAACATGTAGCATGTAGCATGAAGCATGTAGCATGCAGCGTGTAACATGCACCAACTACAAGCACTACTACTCCAACACTACTGCACTGACGCATCACACACCCTGCGAGCAAACGCACGCACACACACACACACACACACACACACACACACACACACACACACACACACACACACACACACACACACACACACACACACACACACACACACACACAGACCCACACGCATGCACGCACACAGACACACATACCCATACAGACACACATGCACGCACGCACGCACAGACATGCACACCGACCCACACACACACGCACAGACAGACAGACAGACAGACCCACCCACCTACACACACACACACATAAAGACAGACAGACATACCCCCACACACACACAAACACACACACACACACAGACAGACAGACAGACACACATATCCATACACACAGACCCACACGCATGCATGCACACAGACACACTGACACACATGCACACAGACACACACACACACACACACACACACACACACACACACAGACAGACTCACCCACCCCCATACACACACACACACACACACACACAAAGACAGAAAGACACTCACACATAGACAGACCCCCCATCCACCCCATACACACAAACACACCCAGACAGACAGACCCACCCACACAGAGACAGACTGAGCCAGCCACACACAGTCCTGCAGGCACGCACACAGACATACACACACAGACCCACCCACACACACACAGACCCACCCACACACACACAGACCCACACACACACACAAACAGACACACACACACACACACACACACACACAGACAGACGGACCCTCACAGACAGACAGATACTATACCAGTACAAATGCATTTCTCTTCTTTAGCCAGGCAGAAGCTTTCTGTACCACTTCTTCTTCTTCTGCTTTTTCATTAATTCGCTCTGAAGATCTTCCAGCTGGGACCTCAAGGTGCTCTCAGTCCTCTCCCACTCCTCGTTCTCTTCCTTCATCTTCTTTAATTTGATTTTCAGTTCTTGAGCAATGAAGGTCCGCAGTTCCAGATCTTTTAAGGCTTTTCGCAGCCTTTTGCTGGTTTTGACCAGCTGGGATTTCAGTTCAGTTTCCCTGGGTGGGGAGTGGACATGTTGAGCCAGAGCTGCATCCAGCTGGGCTCTATAGGAATCCTGGCATCTTTCCAGTCTCTCCTTTGCCTCTTCCTCCTGTTCTCGGAGAGCTTCTTCCATCTTGCTCAATTTGTCCTTCAGCTCCTGAGCTTGAGCCCTGTCCATCTCCAGATTGCTCTCCAACTCTAACTCCTCGTTGGTGGGCTTACTTACCTTGAGCATCTGCCTCTCTTTACGAAGCTCCATCTTCTGAGTCTCAACTTCCTTTTTCAGGGCCTCCTTCTCTCCCTTCATCTGCTCCAATTCGTCCTCCAGGTCTTCAGTAATGAAGTACTGCAGGTCCAGATCTTTTAAGGCATTTTGCAGCCTGTTGCTGGTTTTGACCAGCAGGGATTTCAGGTACTCTGTTTCCCTGGGTGGGGAGTGGACACGTTGAGCCAGAGCTGCATCCAGCTGGGCTCTATGGGAAGCCTGGGATCTTTCCAGTGTCTCCTTTGCCTCCTCCTCCTGTTTTCGGAGAGCTTCCTCCATTTTGCTCAATTTGTCCTTCAGCTCCTGAGCTTGAGCCCTCTCCATCTCCAGATAGCTCTCCAACTCTGACTCCACGTTTGTGGTCTTACTTACCTTAAGCATCTTTGTGGTCTTACTTACCTTTTTGGCTTTTCGCAATCTGTTGCTGGTTTTGACCAGCTGGGATTTCAGATGCTCTGTTTCCCTGGGTGGGGAGGGGACATGTTGAGCCAGCTGAACTTTCAACTCACCTATCTCCTTCTGCATCAGCTCTTTCTCATGGCTCCAACTAATGACCTCTCTCTGTTGTTGGAGCTGATCCAGGAGATCGGCCAGCAAGTCCTCTCGGATGATCAAGTGAACTCTTCCCTCAGATTGACATTCGGTGAGCGTCGCCTCGCTGTCCTTCAGCTCCAACCGTACTTGTTCTTCAAGGTAACTGAGGTAGAAATTCAGTTGCGGTTCAATCTCTCCGGAGTTGAATTCCATGTTTTCCAGTGTTTTTTCTCCTGTTGCAATGTGCACCTTTGGATTGTCACAGTCAAACTGTCTCTGATACAAACTGCTGTCTGAGTGATTTTTTGTCAGAACTCAAGTTGGGTTCTACTATCCAAGTGTTGTTATGACAACAACAACAACATGTATTCCTTTGTTTTGAATCCAAATGGTTATTGATTCTATTCCAGTCTAGCTGTTATTCTATTGTTGCTATGGGACACCAGTTTGTTTATGTTTGAATATGCAATATGAATGTAATGATTTCTGATGATTCCTAAAATATCATCTTATAAGAAAGAACACTTTATGAAATATGCAAGGGAAAAAGATGGATGGCTTTGCACAAAAGCGGTAAACACAAGTATGCGCCAGTTGGGACGCCATTTTCTCTTACTCCAATAAGCATGTGCACTCAGCAACTACCTATTATTTAAGATGTGCATTTACCACAATAATTAAAAGAAATGGTGTGCACATCCCCTTCCCACCTTCTGGCAGGTGCAGGACAAATGACAAGTAAAGTGAAAAAATGCAACACTGCTTTATGCTCCCATAATTTAATACAAAAGGCAACGTTTCGACCCCACTGGGTCTTCTTTGCATTGCAAAGATCCAGGACTTTTGAACGACGTATTGACCAATACGGTAGGTATTCTAACCTCAGCTGACACACTCACGCCACCCAGGCAGTGTGCAGGAGCCCTAAGCTTCCAATGTAAGACTGATGGAATTCTTGAAGTTAAAAACTTGAAAATCTTCACACTAAAGTTGCAAAAAACCCTCCAACTCCAACAGAAGGTTTTTATTTGCTTTAAAACCGTCGGATGGAAACACACTTTCACCAGCTTTATTTGCTGAATTTCAGTCTCCATGCCCGTACCCTTTAACTGTATTTACATGTATAGACTGAAGCCTGGATAAAAGCCAGACTTGTTATTAAGTTGGCTGTAAAAGTTTGAAACTTGGTAGAGAGTTTGTGCAATATGGACAATGTTATAGAACAAAACAATGTTACATGTAACTTTTGTGCTCTGGAAAATCAGATAATAACTTTGTTGCATTTGATAAGAACATGCCACCATATGCAAACCGTAAGTTAACTGATAATTAGGCACTGCTTGAAGTGCCTAATTTGAACCCAGGATCTCCTGTTTACGAGACAGGCGCTTTAACCTCTAAGCTACAGCGCCTCCTACAGGTTTGGCTATCCTGCAAAAATACGGGATCCACTAGACGGTACTGGCTAATGTGGCACGGGAAGTGGAAGTTTGGGGTCCCCTGCTGGAGCTGCTCGACGAAGATGGATGGATGGAAGGGACCCTGTTCACTAGCTCATTGTATTCTTGCAAGACAGGCCAACCTGTAGGAGGCGCTGTAGCTTAGTGGAGTGTAAGACGTTTGGGTGCTACTCTGGATTTTGCCAAAAGGAAAGCCAGGTAGGTCTTGCCCTGATTGTCCTCTGTTCATAAGTAGGCTATAGCTCTTTTGGAAGCGTCGCAGAATATATGGATCTCACGTATGACGCTGTCACAGTCCACTTCTACAGGAGTATAGCACCTAGGCAGGCGGATAGGACCTGTAGTTCCCCTACCCACTTGTTCCAGGTCATCCCATTCCCTGCCAGCTTCACTGTGTATAATGGGTGATGAGATGTGGATGATCGGGACAATGAGAAGGAGTGGACTAGCGTTCTCAAACTTCTGAAGGGAGAGACCTGCCAGGTACTTCTACGTCTTCTGCAGACTGGCTACTAGACAGGATTGATCCGTCAAACCTAGGCGGGCTGCTGTGAAGGCTTTGTTAATGCGGAAACTTTTCTTGGGCTGAAAGACAGGGGAGACACGGAATGACAGCTCCAGCACTTGTTTTTAACAAGTATAATATTACCGAAATGTAATTAGTTATGCGTTATATTACTGCGTTACAGCAAAAAGGAATGTATTACTGTATTTGCCTTACTTTAGTAACATGTTACTCCCAACACTGCCAGTCAGTATACTGTATATCTAGTTTATACAAGGTAAAAGACAAATTAAGACTTAATATTACAACTGCTCATGGAGGTGCTGTGGCTTAGTTGGTTGCCTGTCTAGTAAACAGGAGATCCTGGGTTCAAATCCCAACAGCATCTTGTTGTTGGAGGCACTACCTGTTTGCATCTCATCATCATGTCTACCCAATCCCCATTAAGCTACCCTAGTAGCAAATGAAAAAGGTATGTTACATTTACACAAACACTACATTAACACAGACTTAAGATGATAGATAAAACAAATTGAAAAGTTCAAGCTTCATTCATCAGCCATTTCTGTTCATTTGGCCTAATTATGTTGTTTGTACACTGTGTACACTGTACACTGGAGCCTCTGCTACTCTTGAGTAAGCAAGACAGAAAAACCTGTAGGAGGCCCTGTAGCTTAGAGGTTAAAGCGCCTGTCTTGTAAACAGGCATGCATGTGATGCTGACTGAGGTCAGAGGTGAAATAACCCGGATGCGCGGCCATATTATAGGCATGCGGTGTAAACAACTGAATAGAGTACAGTGGAGTTTTGTGCCCTTTGGATACTTTAAGTGAATGTAGCCATGTCTAAACAACAGAAAAGCATCCAAGATGCAAAGGCATATAGGGAAGGACAATATTTCGAGAAATTACAGTTTATTGACTGTGCAGATCCCTACGAGTTGGGTCCCCTATTCTTGTATCCACGACGACCCGGTGATTCTTCCTCCAGTTGCATAGTCTCACTTTGTCCCACAGCAACATTAAAACAAGTGTAGATGTCTGTACATTGTTTCTGTTATTAATGGATTGTATTAAGTGTCCATTTCATTATAATCAGATTTATCATGAAAAATTGAACATGTATTTTAAGTTTTGTTCAAGAGGGGTGGAGGTGAGTCACATTTGAGCATTTAAAAATGTACTTGAAAGTAACGCAACAGATACTTTCTGAAGTAACTAGTTACTAATTTATAACAGAGTAACTCATTTAGTTACTTTTTGGAAGACGTAACTGTGACTAATGACTTTTTAAAAGTAACTTGTTCTTTTTAACTACCCAATTGTAATTACCCAAAATAACATGATTGATTCAACACAATGCTCTTTGCCAAGTGTTTTTGAAATAGTATTG